>PVKH010039072.1:0-11232 GCA_004027955.1 Chaetophractus vellerosus | reverse complement strand
GGCGGAACCTGGACTTGTGTATCCCCACGGTCACGTGAGAGACTCTTATAAAATCTTATATTTTTAACAGAGATCTCGTGTTGATTCTGTTTCCCGAGAAAACCCTGACTAGAACAATAGCCAATTGTGCTTTCCTGTAATTAATATTTGCATAACATATCTTTTTCCATCCTTTCACTTTCAATCTAATTACATTATATTTGAAGTGAATTTCTTGTAGACAGCATATTGTTTGGTAATGGTTTTTCATCCACTTTGCCAATATCTATCCTTAATTGTGTCTCTGCTGAGATTGTTTACATTTACTTTAATTATTGATATATTAGCACTTAAGTCTGCCATTTTGTTTTTTTCCATTTGTTCTTTTTATTTGTTTCTCTATTTTCTTGATCCCACCTTCCTGTGGGTTACTTGAATATTTTTTATAACTCCAATATGATTGAGTGTTTTTGAGTGGATCTCTTTGTATAGTTTTTTTAAGTGTTTGCTTTAGCTGTTGTATTATCCATATATAACATCACAATCTACTGGTGTCATTATTTCATTAATTAGACTGAAATATAGAAAACTTTTCTCCTTTTATGTTCCTTTATCCTTCCTCATTTATAACATAATTGTCTTAAATATTTCTACTATATACATTTAGAAATACATCATACAGTATTACAATTTTTGCTTCATTTATCACAAGTAATTTAGAAGGCTCAAGAGAAGAAAGAAAGGCTATTTTTACATACTGTGTTCTTTCTTATTTCTTGATGCTCTAAGTCTCCTCCTTTTGTCATTCTCTTTATGTTTAAAGAACTTCCTTTAGTTATTCTTTTAGGGCAGTTTTTCTGATAACACATCCTTGGTTTTCCTTTATCTGAGAAGGTCTCAAATTCCCCTTTATTCATTTAGGATAATTTCACTGGATATAAGATTATGGACTAACAGTTCTTTTCTTTCAGCACTTAAGAAATACTGTGCCACTTCCTTTTGGCCTCTATGATTCATGATGAGAACTCTGCTGTCATTTTAATAAGTTTTTCCCATAGGGTGTCATTTTTCCTTGGCTGCCTTCAAGATTTTTTTGTCTTCAGTTTACAGTAGTTTAATTCTGATGTGTCTTGTTATGGATTTCTTTGGGTTTATTCTGTATGATTAAATCTGTACGTTTATGTTGTTTGCCAAATTTGGGACATTTTAAGCCATTATTTCTTCAAGCACTTTTTCAGCCCTACACTTTTTTTTCCAATTTGTAAGACTCCAGTAACATGAATGTTCAATCTTTTGTTACCTTACCACAAGTCCCTGAAGCTCTGTTCATTTTGATTTACCTGTCTATTTTCTCTTTGTTGTTCATATTGGGTAACTTATATTTTTCTATCTTCTAGTTTACAGATTATTTCTTCTGATCGCTCCATTCTGTTGATCTCAACAACTTAGGTTGTTGTATATTTCAGTTCTAAATTTGCATCTGACACTTCTATTTCTTTCTTGAGACTTTTTTTTTCTTTCCCTAGGCTATTTTTTAATTTGTTTCAAGTGTGGTGATAATTGCTTGTTAAAGCCTTTTAAAAATCATGGCTGCTTTAAAATCTTCACCAGGTAATTTGATCATTTCTGTCATCTTGTTATTGCATCTGTTTATTGTCTTCTACTATTTAGCTTGGGTTCTTTCTAGTTCTTGGTATGATGAATGATTTTCCATTGAAACCTGGGCATTTTCACTTTGTCCTGAGATGCTGGGTCTTATTTAAATCTTCTTTTCTAATGGTTTCCTCTATTATTCCAGAAGTAGAAGAGGAGGTACCATCTTTTTATTGCCAGGTTGATCTCTGTTGATACCCAAGTTGGAGGATCCTTGTTACTCCTGGGTGATGGTGAAAGTCTTGACTTTCCCTTAGGCCTCCTCTGACACCACTTCAGCACATAGGTGCCTCATGACAGTCAGGTGGGGGCAGAAGCCCAAGATTCCCATGTGGTGTCCATTGAGACGATGGAGGTGGGGTAGAGTTCATTACTGGCTGGTAGGATTGACAATCATTGCTTCCTTCTTGGCCTTCTATGATTCCATCCTGGCAAGGATGATGGGGCACTTCATTACAGCCTTGTGAAGGTGGATGCCTAGGCTCCCCATCTGACCTAGCTGACATGGGTTGGGTGGGGTTACAGTTTTTGTAATAGAGTGGCTATTGCCTACATTTTTCCTGGATCTTTAGTTAGAGAGAGCAAGGAGGATTTGGTTGGGCCTACTTTTGTCTGCATCTGAAGGTGTTTCCAGGTTATTGACTTCTTCAGCTCCAAGTCCAAGATATATGAGGCAAAAAGAAAACAAAGGGAACTCACAACCATTTTGTTCATTTTGAACAAGATCTTTCTACTTTCTAGAGTCTTCTTATGATTATTTTATATAATAATAGCTTAGGCTTTTAGCGCTTCTTTGTGGGAGGCATAGAGAAAAGTATCTTCTCAGAAGCTGAATTCCACTTTCTTGCATGGCATTTCAAATTTCTTTTTTTCTCAAATCTGTCCTGCTTATTCAGACCTGACCACTGTGCTCCAGCCTGGAATTCACCTTTCTAGATGTTTTCACCTGGATATTCCATGCAAATTTCAAATTCACTTCAAATTTATGGTCTTTGTCTTCTGGTATTCAACACACCTCCTTCTTTTACTCTATCCTGGTTATCATCACCACCTGGTCATCCGAGGCAGAAAGCAGGAGCTGGTCCTACATTCCTTACTTTTCCTCTCATGCCATATCTAAGCCATACAAATACTTAACTCACATTTGTCTTTCTCACTCATTCCCTCTAGACATCTCCGCATTCAGATTCTACTAGCACTTAAAATTTATCATATCCCTAAATAAATAACTCATATAACCAACCTTATCTTCTAATTATGTTTCTCTTCCTTTTTTTAATTTAAGTTCATGTCACCTTCATTTTCCTATTCATAATAGCTCAAGATTTTTTATTTTATTGTTGACTTGCCTTTGCCCTCATTCAATAGTTCCAAACTTTATCATTTCTATGGTGCTGAAATCCCTTCCATTTCTATCTTCCTATCTATTCCCTGTGCCTAAATCCCATTCTTCATCTAGTGGATGGATATTTATGTCCAGGTCTTCATCCCTTCTCACTTGTGTATTGTTATTGCCTCTTACTCAGTTTCTGCTTTTCAAGTCTGTGGCAATAGATCATGTATACTGTTGGGCCAATTTTCTTGAATCATTGTTCCTTAATGCATTATGAATTAAAAAAATAGATATTGGATTATGTTTGTAAACTGGTATGTTTGTACATTAGATTGTCTTGGATTCAGAGGTTTCACTTTTACTTGATTAAATAATGACTGAGGCTTTGATTGGGCCATGTCAGTAAAACTACATAGCAGAGCAGAGGAGTTGTTAGTTGGAGTTTTAATGTTGGAGTTTTGATATGGAGCCTGCAGAAGTAAAGACACTGGGAAGGAGGACACAAGGGAGTTTGAGCTGGAGACTGGGAAGTAAGCATACAGTGGAGCAGAGCAGCTGAGCCTGGAGAGAATTGAGCCCAGGGAGAGAGACCGAGCCAGTTGCCTCAGAGTCTACAGCTTGCTTTGTGGAGAGAACAGGACAGCTGAGTCTGGAGAGCTCAGCTGGGGAAGAGAGGAACTCACTCTTGGTGGACATGGGCAGCCATCTTGCTTTAACACGTGGCAACAGACTTTGGTGAGGGAAGTAATTGTGCTTTATTGCCTGGTAACTGTAAGCTTCTACTTCAAATAAATACCCTTTATAAAAGCCAACAGATTTCTGGTATTTTGTATCAGCACCCTTTTGGCAGACTAATACAGCTGTCTCTTGCCAGGAGAATCGTCACGGGTTTTTAGTTTGGGCTTCATGATCCTTCCTGCTCACTTCTTTTATTGAGTTACTTCTTTGAATTTTGTTTGTTTCTCTCTTCTAGACCCTGTGGACCACTGTGGCAACCCTAGGCATGCTATGAATGATCAGTTCAGCCTTTACCACTACTTTACTTCAACAGGTGCACAGATCATGTTGTTTGGTTTATTATTTTGGGCCTTTGCTGCTTCAGATGTTGAGTGAAGGAGGAAATATAACAAAACAAGGATGAGTGAGGTGAGAATATTTATACAAAAAAATTAACTCAGTGTTGAAGCCCTCCTTGCATAAACAGGAAAGCTGGGTAGGCTATTTTCCAGAGGCAAAGTAGGGAAGCACAGGCTCACAGTGAGCTATGCATAGGACTTCAAAGATATGAACACACTACTTAGCAATAAATATTTATAAAATGAGACTTGGGTATTTAGACCATTAGCCTGCCATATTCTACTTCCACACAATGAAATATGAAGTTTAAATCATGATAAAGACAGGTAGAACAAATAATAGAGGATCTAAATTTAGGACTGGGTAAATGTTCAGTGTTATTTTAAAATATTGACCTATGCACACAGGCATTATAGGCAAAATCAGATTTTCGAATGGCCAAAATTGTTTCTCATTCATCTTCCTTTCCTTCTTCTATAATTTTTATGAAAGGAAAAAAATTTCCCTCAATGCATAGTTTCTTTTCCTTTGTCTCACAGCACTTCATCATATCCAATATGATTAGAGAGAACCTTGTCTTGTCAAGTCATGTGATCCATTTGTTAAACTAAAGGAAAGAGGCACTTGACTCTCTGGAGGCATATTCATTTCATCCAAACCAAATTTTCAACTTTCTTCCAAGTCTAGGCTTAATGATTTCCAGTTAAGTGTCTCATGTAGACTCTTCCTTCTCCATTGATCTTCCTATAATTTTATCTATGACAATCATAAATTAATATGCATCACAGTGAATATAGGCTCTTCTGCTACAGAAGGACTTGGGCAAAGTTCAGAGTTTATTCTAAACTCTGGCCTTCCTGAACTCCTTGTTGATTAAAAACTAAGTATCCTATGTGTTTTCCTTTGAGACAATGAGAAGCAAGCAGCTAATGGGACAAAATAAATTAAGATAAACAGCTAAAGCCTAACAGTGGCTTAATGTATTGTCTCTTCCAAATTGAAGGAAACTCTTTTCCAGGGACTCATAGGGTCTTAATCTCTGAAAGCAGAATGGGAGCAGTGGGTGGTGTCCTACCCTGAGACATTCCCCAAATCTTATCACTGATGTGAGGCCTCTATACATAGAAATAAGGAATAAACCATTATAATCTCCAGAGGTATGAAAAATAGTGTGGAAAATCAAGCCTGAGGTTTAGAATTATTTGATTCAAGAGTGGTCTTGAGCCTTTATTCGACACCCTGGTCTTTAGTTCTCTTATTTATAAAATGGGAATAACATGGGGTTCTTCTCATTTTTTTCTGATGTGGATTAATTGAGAAAGCTCTATGCATATTTATTATTGTTGGTATTGCTGGTAGGAACAGCTTAAGCAATAGGGACTTGCTGACAAGTGTTACATATCACATTGAAGAGGATAAGTTCAAAACTCTAATTTTTGTGTTCTACAGCTTCTTCTTATAGTGTCACTCAATGCAGTTTATACTGGGTTCTTGAAAATACATTCTCATGTCCTCATTGTATCCTTTCAACTTCCCAGTGAACACAGGTTAAAGAGGTGTGATCATTGCCCCTTGACTGAACCAAAACATTGAGATACACAGAAAAAAGTTGCCCAAAGCCACATTGCTATTTTGTTTTCAGCGTAGACAAGAACTTTCTTTATATTGTATAGGTTGTGCTCAAGGTCAATAGAATTATGAATTCTACTAGCAAAGCCCTTTTAAGTTAGCAAGTGGAATTAAGACAATCCCAGGTAAGAAACTTTTGCTTGTGCCTTCCATTAGACCCTTTGTAGTCCTAATCTGAAGTTCACTGGATCTTATTTCTATACAACTACAACGAATAGTTGTAACATCTTTGAAAATTTATGTCTCCTAGTATGAAAATGATTAAAATATCTTCTGTTGTAATTCTCCCTCCTGTAGTACTTCAAGTCTAACTACCAATTTGCAGATGCACAGATTAAAGCTTAAGGGAATTAAGTAACTTGGGTTGTAGCCTGCTGTAGTGAAAAAATGCCTTGGAGCCTGAGACACCTGGTTCTGAATCCCTAGCTCTGTGAACTTGCCCCAGTTACTTGATCTTATGAGCCTTGATTTCCTCATATATAAAGACAAGGAGGAGAAGGAAGAGCAGGATGATAACTACCTCATAGACATATTGGATAAATTACATGAAATACTGTGTGAAAATTGTTGGCATACCACAGGTGATATAATAAACACTCATTAAGTATTTGTTCATATGTTTTCTTTCCTCCCACTCATTTTCTTCAGTATGTCTTTCTTGGGATGAAATCAATACACCAAATCCCAGGTTTGGTAAAATCTTAGAAATCTGGGAATATCTCCTCATAAAGTAAGATTTTAACTAGAAGAACCTCTAACTCTAGCACTTAATGAATGAACAAGGAATTCAGCTGAGTGAAGGATTTGCTGTGACCATTTTTTAAAAATAAGAATGTCTTTAAAATGATTGACATTGCTTAAACATTGATTAACTTTTGGAGAAAATGTTGTGTTAGATTGTCTGCTGCTTTTAAAAAAATTCTTACTAATGAGAACTGTAAAGACAACTAGTCTACCCTAGAAAGAACTCAAGAACAGAGGTAAAATAGATCCACTTAGATTATGACTGGAACCCAAGTAGTCGAATTGAAGAGCCCTTCTGGTAAGAAATGAAATGTGTCACAAACTACATTGGATCTTCTCTCATGCCCTGAAAAAGGGGAAAACTGGATCTTACCCGTGGAACAGTTGAAAATTTTGTAAGGTGGCGACACCTGAAAATTAAAAATATAAAGAATATTTATGGGAAACATCTCCAATGTCCCTAAATATCCACTCAATCTATAAAAACATAGCTTAATAAATTAGGTGCTCTTGCCTACTGGATTTCAGGATTTTTGAGTGTGGGAAAAACACAAGCCAACAGTTTTTGTTTCCAAAGAGTGGAGACTTGAATTCACGTTTGGGGCTTATTTTTGGTAAAACCAACACTATGGGAATGTTTATTATGCATGTATAATGTAAAGAATCACCCATTGTTTTGGGGATTGACTGAAGCTTTCTTCAATGAGGTGCACTTCTCCTTGGCCCCAGAAGATTGCTGGCATCCAGAGTAGGGCCTTGGTAGGGCTTAGAAGTGTGGGGCTCAGGGCAGGGACTCCAAGGCTGGTATTGGGGAAGCCTCAGAGGGGTCTGAGCAGAGTTTGAAATAATTGGACCTAAATGATAAAAGGATCTCTTTGCCTGTTGAGTAGAAATTATGCTGTTAGTGGTGGTAGAGGCAAGGTATAAACAAGGAGGCCAATTTAGAGGCTCCTTCAGAAATCCAAGTAAAAGATGAGGGGTTCTTAGAGAAAGTAGTGACAGTAGTGTTTGGTGAAAAGAATTCAGATTCTGAATATATATTGAAAATAGAAGATAATGAAATTTATGGATTCATTGGCTGGGGGCTCTAAGGAAGGGAGAATTCAGAGATGACTCCATGAGTTCTGGCCTGAGAATTTGGAAGGATGGAAGAGTGGACACAGAATGAGATTGACTTTAACTAAACGTTGTGTTTTTCTTTAGGGAGAGATTAAGCTGGGATAGAAACAACAGTGAAGACTTTGGGGTATTCCTTCTTTTTCTCAGAGCATGGTAGCAATTTTTGCAACCAGAGTTCATGAGGAATATGCTAAAGAATATTCTCATTTGAAGAGGTAAGTTAGCCTATTCAAGATGGTGGAAAGCTAGGAGCAAGGCCAACTTCCATGTCATTCTTTCAGGTCAGGGAGCCCTGGGAACACAACCAATCATGGTTGCAAGTTGTTTGCAGAGCTGCCCTTTCTTCAATTATTCCCCAAAGTCCAGTACAGTTTTTTAAAGTTTGGAGCCCAGTTTGCACAATCACATTGGAGAATGAAGGCTAGGGCTTGTGCTCAGAAAAACTATATGGAAAAAAAACCAAAACAAACATAAAACAAAACAAAACAAAATAAAAAAAAACAAAACCAAAAACTAGCAACATCTTAAAAGAATCCAGGCTCAAATGTGGCAAGACCAGAGCATCTATTTTAAGCAAGATGTCCCCATCAGATGAAAACAACAGGATGGAGCACAGATCAATCTTGATGGTGGATTGGTGGGGAGATGGTTAAAAACCTGGATTTCCTATGGTCAGTCAAGAAGGAAGCTGGAGTTCTTGAAACTTTAGCAGAGAATTCTCATAGAATGGTACAGTCAAGAGGACTTCTGACATATTTCACAACTATTGAAAAATATTGGTACCTAACCTGAAATAGAACAGTTGGACTAAAAATTATTATTTCTGAAAATTCACAGGAGAGATGCAAACAATAAACTACATGGTGAGTTTTGGGGTTTTGGTGCCTACATTAATAGACCACTTAGGTTGCAATGTGTGAACAGAGCACATAGGATCAAGCACCAGGAAGCATGTGTGTCCATCTCAGGAACCCCTATCTGAGTATAAATTCAAGATGCCGTGGGGGTCCCTACTCTTCTACTTTCACTTTCTGGGCAATGTGCTCTTCATTCAGTCTTGTATCTAGAGATTTTATAAGTTGTTTTTTTTTATGCAGTGTTTTTATTTATAACAGTGAATATATAAAAGATGTTCTGCCTTGATCATTGAATATCTCTGACTTATCATGTTAAACCTCCTTCCAAGTCTGTCATCTTCTTTTTGCTTTCCTCTTCAGGTGTCATTATGTCACTTACTCCTAGTTTGGAATGGAACAGGCTACCAAACCATCAAGTCTATATTGTGCAACAAAGCACTTTGCACATTCCAGCCTTATACCTACTGCCCAGGCTTTGCTTTTTATCTCCTAAACTGAAAGGCAACATTTATTGACACATCAATGATTTTTCATTTTATCTGCTGTTTCAGATGGAATGCTAGTTATGGTGTATTTTTGATCACTGATTACCACAACCTTAGTGGCTTAAAACAGAAATTTATCATCTCATAGTTCTGGAAGCCAGAAGTCTGAAATCAAGGTGTCGGCAGGATCGCAGTCCCTCCCAAGGCTCTAGAGGAGAACTTGCCTCTTTCAACTTCTGGAGTGGCTCCAGGTGTTCCTTGGTTGGTGGTTGACTCCATCTTCACATGGCCTTCTCCTCTGAGTCTGTATCCTTTCCTCTTTGTCTGTCTCAAATCTCCCTCTGCCTTTCTCTTACGATAACACTTGAAGTTAAGGTTCACTCAGATAATTCAGGTTGAGTGAATTCATCTAGAGTCTGTACCTTAATTACACCTGCAAAAACCCTTTATCCAAATAAGGGCACATTCACAGATTCAAGGAGTTAGGATGTGAACATATCTTTTTGGGGTCCACAATTCAACCCACTATACATGGGGAATTTTCTCTGCTCAGGAGTCTTTGCTACTATAGTTATGTCACTCTGGAGAATTGAGGCAATGGCCTGTGCTCAGACTTAAGACAAAGCAATTCAGAAAAAAAGCAATATCTGAAAGGAATCTAGGGCTCATCAAAAGTGGTGTTGTATATATGAATTTCAGGGAAAAAACAGACTTTACTGAGTTCCAGGATGAGCAGTTGTAGTCTGTCTCTGTTCTCCATTAAGCACCTGCATTTAAACCATGCTTGGCCAAACATAAATATCCCTTCTTCATTGTCAAATTATAAACATGGGGCATATATTTTACTTGAGAATCATACCAGCTCCCAATTAGATTTTATAGTTGCCTTTTTATATTCCCCAAATTTTAAGTGTAGGAAACACTCAACATTTCTACATTGTGCAACAGTTTGTCAGATTTAACAGGTGGCCAAAGCAATGATGAAACTCTACTGAAGGTAAATATTTTCTGGTAGGATGTCTTCAACACTTCAAAGAAAGATTGTAACTGGGCACATGATGGCTCCAGCATGTAAGTGCACGGTAACTACAACCTTCTGTAATCCAGAGGGAAAACTTCCAAGGGACAGAAAGCCACAACTTGAATCCAAGAACAATGAATGATTCTATTAGTTAAGATAGAGACACTGTAAACAAATATAGCAATATGAGCCTGTCATTTTAAATAAGCTTTATTAATTGTGTGAATTAGTAAAATCAGTCCTCAAATGCACATCTACAACTTTCATTGGCCAGATGGGTTGTGGTCCCAAAAGCAGACTTTGACACAAAGTGTGTCCATGTGTGTGTCTGTGCACTAACATATGCTCATCATTTAGACATGTGCAATGCACTCCTTTATCTGTAAGAAATAACTTGTGAGTGGTCAAAATTTGAAGCACATGTTGTTGCCATAATAAAGTAGGGTACCAAGGAAGAATTCACTAATGTAATTAGCAAAGACCTAGGGATTTCTAAGCAATTCTATTATATGTAGTCCTTCTGGAACAAGGACATGAAAATTTATGAATGTTTTTGATTTAGAAGTATAATCCTCTAATTATAGTAGAGAAACAAGTTATAGATCTATTAAGAATTAGAAATGGCAGAATGTATAGCATTTTGAGACATCTCAATCATGCTTCAACATAGTGGATTAGGAATTTTCTACAGGGGACGAGTAAACTATCTAGTTAAAGAATCAAGGAGACTCAGAATATTCCCTTCTCCACCCCACATGAGTTAATTCTGGACAATATTATCATTAATGTGTTCTCTAAATCTTATTGATTTGTGAGACCTGAGTTACAATGAAATGTGTTTTTATTTAAATGAGGTTTAGTAACTGAATCCTTATAGAGTGCCTGAAATTTACCATGTAAGTATGAAAGGAAGATATCTACAAACATTCCTTTTATTTGGAATTTTGAAAACAAGCAGTTGCTCTGCATGAGACAAAGCTTTCTAAGGGATTGCAAAGGTGAGACCTTGGTGATGCTGGCAAGGTTCCTTCAGGAACCAGGTGTATAAAAATGTTCCATAGATCATCTCTTGAGGAAGCAAATTGAAATTGAGTCAAGGGTAGAACTCCTGAGGTTTGGATTCAGTGGTTCTTGTAGTTTTCTTTCTACAGTTGATGTAACTAAAATAATTTCCCCTGACAGTTATGTCCCTCCAAGATAAGCAAAGAGCTTACTGGTTGCCTGGGTTAATATACTCATATAACTGGGTGTTATGGAGGATGAGTGAGACTGGTTGATTAGTAAATTAAGCCTTCTGAACTTCTTTCATTTGATTTGAAAGAATACCCAGGAGGC
>PVKH010039071.1:0-11236 GCA_004027955.1 Chaetophractus vellerosus | reverse complement strand
GGCTCCTTCATAAAAAGATTCTGTTCATTATTGCAAGGATCAATAAAAAGGCTCTTGGGATAGAGGAGGAACTAATGCCCAACTGTTCACATTACTATGGAAATGGGGTGGGATTAACTTGGGAGAAAACTCAGGTTGGAGGGAAGGAGCCCACACAGGAAATTGAGAAGGTGTTGCCTATAAGGTACAAAGAAACCAAAGGAGTGAGATGTGAGGATAGTCAAGACAGGGAAGTATTTCAAGGTGAAGTGGCTTATGAGTATAGTGAAACATCCTCTGCATTTGGCAACATGAAGTTTGCTTTGATGTTCATTAGATTAGTTTTGGTGGAATCATAGACAGTAGCTAGATTAGAAAAGGGAAAGGGAGATGAGTTATATGGACAACTTTTTCTAGAAGTTTGGTTTGAAGAGATGTTAACTAGAGGAATATGAGAGTATCAGGGCTTTATTTTATTTTTTTTAATTTAAGATGGAAAATACCAGAACAAATGGGAATTACACTATGGAGACAAGAAAATTGCTGATGTTTCAGAGAAAAGATAACCAAAGTAGAAACATTCTTGAAAAGGTAAGAGAGGCTATGAGGAAAAACAAGATCCCCAGCTAGTTCGTGACAGTAAGGATATTAGAACTTGAGGGGATTAGAACTTGGGTTTAACTTTTTAATTTTTTTAGCCACAACTCTTTTCAGATATCATCTGGTGTTGCTTTTTTATTTCAATCTTCACCAAAACTGCAAAGAGAAAGACACAGTAATGGTTTTGTGACAATTAGGTTGCTCAGTGGAATCTTGTAGTAAAACACAACAGCTTTTCAAAGAATACTCTTTGAAAATATCAATCTAATTAAGGGAAAAGATGCACTACAGCCCAGGAATCACTGTAGTTTAACGTTGATATTTTTATTCTTTGGTGTTTGAGTTTGCATGGTTAAGTGATTGCAGCGAGCTTCACAGTAATGAAGGCTCAGGTCTCTTTTGCGTATGTTATAATTTCCCCAAACATCATTCTCTTGGAAGCTATAAATCTGAGTCATTTTGTATTGTTTGCCCTGGCCATCCTTTTACATTAATGGGACCTTCATTATCGTGGTGACTACTTTTCCCAGCTTCTGCCTCCAACTTCTAATTGAAATTCAGAGACACCACCAGGAAATAGAGAATGTAGAAAACAGTGCCCCTTCTCATCCAGGACCATCAAAAGAGCATCAGGAATATTTGTTTTTGTTTTGCTTTTTGTTTAGCAAGTATATTTTCACATTAACAAAACGATTATTGAGTGTGAATTCTGAGCCATGATCTAAACTGGGTTGCCTTTATTTTGTGTTATAAAGTTGTGTTTTAATGAAAGTACAAAACAAAAGAAAACAAGATTAAAGACAAAAGATCTTACATAAAGTAGAATACACTGTGTTCATTTATTCTGACAAGTGTGATGGAGCTTTAATTGCAAAAATACTTAACAGTACCCAAGATAAACTTACTGTTGTATATCATGTAAAAATTAATGAAATAATTAGAGTGAAAGCTCTCAATGTGACAGCTGGCAGTTCAATACTTGTAAGTTTTGAAAATAGACTGTCCAGTGTGCATGCATGTGTGTGGTCTGGCATCTGAAAGCGGAGATCACTGGCCATTTTCATAGTTATCAATATATACACATTCAGGTTTCCAATATTTACAGTATACATCACTTGGGTTTGCAAGTAGTAAGTGGGTTCTATTTATGTTTTTTTAAATTTTCATGTATTTATTTTTTATAATTTTTTAATTTTTAATTTTTTAAAAGATACTTAGATTACATAAATGTTACACAAAAAATATAGGGATTCCCATATGCCCCACTCCCCACACCTCCCACACCCTCCCACATAAACATCCTTCATTAGTGTGGCACATTCATTGCAATTGATAAATGCATCCTGGGGCTTTGCCATTGAGCATGGACCATAGTTCACATTGTAGACCACACTCTCCCCCACACAGTTCTGCATGTTATGGGATGATATAAAATGGCCTATATCTGTCATTGCAATGTCATTCAGGATGATTCCCAAGTCCTGAAAAAAAAAACCCTGTATTACAACTGTTTTTCCCTCTCCCTGCCCCCAGAGCCTCCAGTGGCCATTGCCTCCACATCAATGTTGTAATTTCTTCCATTGCTAGAATCATAATATGTCTATAGTAGAATACAATAAGTCCACTCTAGTCCATAGTTCATTCCCCAATCCTGAGGATTCTGGGATGGTGATGTCCACTAACCTCTAATTGAGAGGGGACTTCGATTCCATACAGCCTATAGATGGGACTCTCTTGCTTGCAGTTGTAGGCTCTCTCATTTCCTTGGTATGGTTTTGTCAATCCTCATGTCCTTGTTAGTTGTTCTGGATGAGTCCAATGAACTGGAGAGTAGGTGTTGCAACTCCACTGAGGTTCCAGGCCCAGTTGGCACATGGACAGCCCAAAGACTCCAGTCTCTTGGATATACACCTACAAACTCCAGCACTAAGTATAGGTTCAAACAGAAGGGACAGATGAGCCATGTGTAGGGAAGACATAATCGAGTCCAACTCTGTCACTCTCAGAAGCTCAAACTCCAAAGTAGGGCCCACTGGCAAGGCACCAAACTCCAGAGCTATTTGCCCTGACTATAGCATCTGGATGTCTCCAGAGCCCTCAGGAGCCCCACTATTTGGGGTAGTATCCACTTCAGCAGTCTATGAGATCCTGCTGAGATATGTGTATAAGCGTTACCTCCGGGATGACCTCCTGACTCACTTTGAAGTTGCCTAGCCATATAAACTCATTTGTTTTTACCTTTCCCCCCTTTTATTTGAGGTCTTTTTCCAGTTGCATTGCTAGTTGGTGCTTGGTAGTAATCCCTCAGTGCCAAGGAGGCTCATCCCCAGGAGTCATGTCCCACACTGGGGGGAAGGGTTCTATTTATGTTTTGAAGTAAATTTCTTGATGGCAAGAAACCTGTCTTTATTCCTGATGTGTTCCCCTCAAACCATCTCTTGAAGAGTGTTCTGTACACATTTCACTCAAATGCAGCTATTTCTGCAACTGAGGTTTGGAGTTGGGATGGGAATAGAGATAGAGATGGGAAGATAGGAAAGCCAGTGTCAACATGTAGATGAATCAGCAGTGTACAACAAAGAGCATTTCACATGGACTAATGGAGAAGGAGTAAATGCATTTAGATTTGGAGGCATAAATGGCAGAAAAGATTAAGGCTCTCCAGATTAGAGGGTTAAAGGATAATATCCAGAGATTGTGGGAAAAAAAGATTAAAATAAATTAAACATGGCCTCTTGGATTTTTCTCCTTCATTCCCCAGAAAGATCTTTGAAGGTAAAATAAACTCTCATATATTTTTAGACGAGTTATTGAATTAAATGTTGCTCCTTAAAATCTTTGGCATTTTCTCATTCCCACTTTTCCCAGAGACGTAAAGAATTATGATGATTAAGCCACAAGAGCAGACATAACCCTGGCAGTTAAAATTCTCCTGAAAAGAAGGAAAGTAAATAGAAATTTGATAAGATTGTAATGATCCTAGAATTTGGGTCAAGACCTAAATTATATTACAAATATTGACTATATTGTCAATATATACAATATATTTTATATATGTAATATATATATATATACATGTCTAAGAGGTTGATGGTTTTAATTCTCTAGCTTCTTTATATCTAGAGCAGCACCAGTTCAGCCATTGGAACCAGGATAACTGCATTGAGGTAGTCATCATTCAGAGTAAAACTCTATAATTTTTATTATCAAATGTTGAAAGCAATGGGAAAATTGAACATCATCAGCACCTGAACTGCTCTTTTAATAGAATCATGCCTAATTATTGCACTTCACAATATCATCTCCATTTAATATAATTTAGCCATGCATGCTCTCTGTTGCTGATTTCTATGTGCTACTTGTCTAGTTAGGTTTTATTAGTTCATTTACTCCAATGAGGGACAGTAAACAGAGACCCAAGTCACATGGGTTTAAAAATAAATCTCACCAGATTACCCCAGAGGTAATTTCTCCAGTTTAATAATTGAGCAGGAATGAAACCTTAGGCTTTACCTAGGTGTTGGGCTTTGACTTAACCCAGTGATTTCTCAAGTATTTTAAAATTTGGAGGAGAAATAAAGCAGATGTTATTAAATATGTCTATCTGACACCATATTGTATTTCAAAAGGCCTCTGGATAAAGCTCTCCAGTATTCTGGATTTCCTTGAATTATTTCAGATGCAATACTCAGATTTTATTCTTTCAACAGAAAAAAAAAGGCATTTCGAATTTAAATCAATTTTTCAAAAGTCACAAAAATGTTAATGAATTAGTCTTCTGTTCACAAATCTGTGACTTCTTCTGATTGATTTGATACCATCTAACACAAACAACATTGCTACGACATTCTGCAAGGAGGTCATTCATAAAATTGAAAAATGGATAGTGTCTAGGCATTGATCATCATACATCCCATCAGGAGTGATTTACAAGCAAGATTATACTTCCTGTCACACCAGATAAGTAGCTAACTTGCAGGCTGCCATCTGCTCACAATTATATTATAAATAACTAAATATTCAAGGAATCTTAAATAAAAATACAAAAATACACTGTGTTTTGCCTGAGAGGACAAATAAATTTCATCTCATATACTGATCCTACTTAATTGGCAGTGAAAGATTTGAGTGTTATGTTAAGAAAGATTCTGAGGTCACATCTAAACTACTAGGAAAGAATCCTTTGATGGAATAGGGATATCTGCAGTAATCATAAAAGGGCCATGTGTCAGGAGTTTACCATCCCTGGAATATAATGGCATGTGTAAAGCAAATCTGCGCTGTTACTGTGCAAAGCTAAAAGAGACACTATTGTCAGTTTTCCTAATATCTAATAAATGAAGGTTAATTATCAATATCAATATCAACTGTTAGACTAGATCCAAATTTACCGTGAAATATACAAAATTTCAATTTGCTGCTTAAGTAATGGAAAAAGTAATCACCATAATATTTATAATCTTTTGTCCTTGGGATTTAAGCCCTGCTCAGTCCTTCAGTTGCATTTGGTCTAAATATCAAATGAACCTCATTTTAAAAAATTCTAGAGGTTTACAAGACAGGATTCTATATGTCACGAATATATATTCATATAAGAGAAAAAAAGAATAGATAAGTTCCAATGGAGAAATCACTACATATTTTTGTTTGTCTGAAGAAAGACATAGATGAAACCTTCCTGAAATTTATTAAATCAATATTACTTCTCATGTTTCTATTTCTTGACAAAAATTCAGAATATAAGAGTGGCCAACCTCAAGGTTGCTAATAGTAATATATATATTTTTTAATGTAAGCCTTTTTTGTTGTTACATATCCCCCCTTTCTGCTTGTTCTTGCTGTGTTCATTTTTTTTTTTTTTTGCGTTCTTCTGTGTCTGCTTTGTCTCCCCCCGTTGCAGCGACGCACTGAGTCAGCTCACCGCACAGGCGGGTTGCCCCGCTCACGGGTGGCTCTGCTCTGTTTGCGGACGACTTGCCCTGCCCATGGTGGCTTTGCCCTGCCCGTGGCGACTTCGCCCTGCCCGTGGCAGCTTTTTGCCCTGCCCACAGCGGCTCTGCCCTGCCCACAGCGGCTTGCCCTTTCAAGGTAGTCTGCCTACTCGGACAGACCCCGGGGAACCAAACCCGGGGCCTCCCATGCAGTGAACCGGCGCCCTATCCACTGGGCTACAGCCGGCCCCCAATTGTAATATTAATATAAATGCATTTCTTTAAAAAATAATGGAATAACAGATTTCTATTGCTGTGTAGAATTCTTTCTCATGACCCAGAATATTTTGTCTCAATTTTTTCTTTAGTAGAAGTAGTGTATCTTCTACTAGAAAAGTCTTGTTGAAATATTCCAGGATGAGGTATTTTGCTAGTTTTCTGGTTGATGGGCCTCATTCTTGGCTAAACTATATACTCTAATTGATTATCAAGTGCGGCTTCTCCAACATATAGTGAAAGCATCTATAAACTCATTAGATTTCCAGATACTTCATCAAAAATATACACTATAATTTGCTTAATAAATTGCAGTTCTTTATTTTTCCATTCAGTATTCTACATGAGGAACATTCAGTAGTTACTATACTCTTTTTAACATTGCTGAAGAAATAGCTAAAGATAAATAGGATGTGTTGTCTTCAACAACCTATCATCAGCATTTGATTCTATGTACCCTGTAACAATCAAAATTTGCGCTCAGAATCCCCTAATTAATCCTATTCCAATCTCAATTGCTATGAATCAGAACCATGACTAATTCATAAGTGATAGAAACCTAGGAAACTAACCTTAACATAAAGGGGAATTTATGGAAGAACATTGTGGCAAATTGTATTTTACAAAGATGGCCACACTGATATAATTATCCATTCCCACATGTGTTCTTACAATGTGACAGACAATCTTACTACCAAAGGATGAGCGGCCTATGTTCCATCCCCTTGAAACTGGGAGGGACTTATAATTGCCCCAACCTATAAGACACAGCAGAAATGATACTATTTGACATCCAAGACCAGGTTTTTTTAAAAAAATGATAAAACTTCCATCTAACACACTGTCTCTCTGTCTCTTGTAACACTATCATTGGAAACCAGTTATCATGTAGGTTGACTAGCTCATTCCAATTTTCCAGGGACTTTCCGAGTTTTAGCACAAAATGACTCATGTCCAAGGGAACCTCTTAGTCTCAGGCAAAACTAGATGGCTGGTCACCCTATGCCATCATGGTATGAGAAATCCCAGACCACATGGAAGGGCCATGTGTAAGCGCTGTTGCCAACAGCCCTAGCTAAGATCTCAGCCAGCAGCCAGCATTAACCAACATACATGTGATTAAGTGGAATTTACATAATTCTAGCCTCCAGCCTTTGAGTCTTCCAGCTTAGGTTCCAGACATGATAGAGCAGAAATAAGACATTCCCATTATGTTCTGTCTGAAATCTTGACCCACAAAAATCATGAAGATTTCCCTCTAAGATCAAGAATAAGACAAGGATAAGGATGCCCACTGTCATCACTGTTATTCAACATTGTGCTAGAAGTTCTAGCTAGAGCAATTAGGCAAGAAAAAGAAATAGGAGGAATCTAAATCAGAAAGGAAGAAGTAAAACTTTCATTATTTGCAGATGACATGATCCTATGTTTAGAAAACCCTGAAAAATCTACAATGAAACTACTAGAGCTAATAAATTCAGTAGAGTGGTGGGATACAAGATCAACACACAAAAAGAAGTAGTGTTCCTATATACTAGAAATGATCAATCTGAGGAGGAAATTGGGAAGCAAATTCCATTTACAAAGCAACAAAAAGAATCAAATATCTAGGAGTGAATTTAACCAGGGATGTAAAGGATCTGTATTCAGAAAACTATAAAACATTGTTGAAAGAAATTAAAGGAGACTTAAATAAATGAAAGGACATCCTATGTTCATGGATTGGAAGACTAAATAACATTAATAATTTTACCCAAATTGATTTACAGTTTCAACACAATCCCAATCAAAATTCCAGTAGCCTACTTTGCAGAAATGGAAAAGTCAATCACTAAATTTATTTGGAAGGGAAAGGGACCTTGAATAGCCAAAAACACATCTTGAAAAAGAAGAATGAAGTTGGAGGACTCACACTTCCTGAATTTAAAACACATTACAAATATGCCTTGTAATATTTGTAAAATGGTCAAATGGTCAAAACAGCATGGTATTGGCATAATGATAGATATATAGATCAATGAAATCAAATTGAGAGTTCAGAAATAGATCCTCACCTCTATGGTCAATTGATTTTTTTTTTTTTTTTGGGACATAACAGGGGCCAGGGATTGAACCCAGGACCTCTTATGTGGGAAGCTGGTACTCAATCGCTGAGCTACAACAGCTCCCCCCGAGTTAGTTTTTTTCATTTGTTTGTTTTCTGTTGTTGTTGTTTTTTAGGAGGCACCAGGAAGTGAACCCAGGACCTCCCATGTGGGAAGCAGGCGCTCAACCACTTGAGCCACATCTGCTCCCTCAATTGATTCTTGACAAGGCTACTGTAGCCGTTTGATGTAATTATGAATTCCAAAAATCAATACTGAATCATGCCTGTAAACTGATCTGTTCATCTGGGCATGATTATGTTATGATTAGGGCGTTAACTGGGCCATGTCAGTAGGGCTTTGAGCCCTGCCCCTCAGTGGGTGTGGTCTCAAGTATAAAAGGCAAGGCAAAAGACGGAGGGAGCAGATTTGAGAAGCAGTTTTTGAGAAGCAGTTCTGATGTTGGAGAGAACGCCCCAGGAGAAGTGAAGTGAGCCGTTCGCCTGACAGTCTACAGCTGGCCTTGTGAAGGAAACATGAAAGCTAAGCCCAGAGAGAAACACAGCCCCAGGAAGAGAGGAACCCAAAAAGCCTGAACCCTGGCAAAAGTCTGCAGCTGTCTTGCTCCAACATGTGACAGTGGACTTTGGTGAGGGAAGAAACTTATGCTTTATGGCCTAGTAACTGTAAGCTTCTACCCAAAATAAATACCCTTTATGAAAATCAACGAATTATTGGTATGTTGCAAAGGCACCCCTTTGGCTGACTAATACAGCTACCAAACAAATTCAATGGAAACAGAAAGGTCTCTTCAACAAATGGTGTTGGGAGAACTGGATATCCATATGAAAAAATAAAAAGAGGACCCCTATCTCACTCCCTATACAAGAATCAACTCAAAATGGATCAAAGACCTAAACATAAAAGCCAGAACCATAAAACTCGTAGAAGAAAATTTAGGAAAGAAACTCTAAGACCTTGTGGTAGGAGGTGGTTTCTTAAACCTTACACTCAAAGCACAAGCAATGAAAGAAAAAATAGATAAATGGGGCTATGACAGTTTGAAATTATTTATGAATCCCCAAAAGAGAAAAATTGTTTGTAAACTAATCTCCTCTGGGTGTGATACCCTTTGATGGTATTAAATTCAGTGAAGGGCCTCTGATTAAGTTTACTTGATAAAATCAGTTTAGGCCTTTTGATTGGGGTACATCAATAAGGCATAACTCAAGTTGAGTCCCCACTCCCCTGAGAGGCTGATATAAATGGACACTCACTCAACAAGACAGTCCAGAAGAGAGAGAGAGCTGTCATTTTTTATCCTGGGGCCCTGGGGAGAGATGAGCCATTTACCTGATAGTTTGCAGCTGACCTTGGGAAGAGAGGCGAGACTGATATAGAAAGCACAGAAAGACATGAGCCCTATGCCAGGAAAGAAGGAAGAGAGAAAAGCCCTGTGCCAGCCTGCAGCTGAGAGAGAGGAAGCCCAGAGGGGAAGACTGAACCCTCACAGAGATTAGCGACCACCTTGCTTCAACACGTGGCCACTGACTTTGGTGAGAAAGCAACCTTGAGTTGGACTCCTTAGGGCCTTCTAAGTATAAGCTTTTACCCCCAAATAAATGCCCTATATAAAAAGCCAACGGGTTTACGGCACTTTGCATCGGCACCCCTTTAGCAGATTAATAGAGGGAGCTTCTCTAAATTAAACACTTTTGTACTTCAAAGGACTTTGTCAAGAAGGTGAAAAGGCAGCCTACTCAATGGGAGAAAGTATTTGGAAACCATATATCTAATAAGGGTTTAATATCCATGACATATAAGGAGATCGTACAACTCAAGGATAAAAAGACAAATGACCCAATTAACTAATGGGCAAAAGACGTGATATAGATGTTTTCCCAAAGAGGAAATACAAATGGCAAAAAAGCACATGAAAAGATGTTCAATGTCACTATTAGGGAAATGCAAATCAAAACTATGTGCTATGATTTCATACCTAGTAGAATGGTCACTATTAAAAGAACAGAAACAGCAAGTGTTGGAGTTCTCATGGAGAAGTAGGAATGCTTATTCATTGTTGGTGGGAATGTAGAACGGTGCAGCCACTGCAGAAGACTGTTTAGTGGTTCCTCAGGAAGTTAAATAT
Source organism: Chaetophractus vellerosus (assembly GCA_004027955.1). Taxonomy (NCBI): domain Eukaryota; kingdom Metazoa; phylum Chordata; class Mammalia; order Cingulata; family Chlamyphoridae; genus Chaetophractus; species Chaetophractus vellerosus. Next base: position 1,217 of record PVKH010039071.1, on the reverse strand, counting down.
AGTACTGTCATACAATCTGGCTATCCCACTCCTAGGTATATATGCAGAAGAACTGAAAGTAGGGACACAAACAGACATTTGCACACCAATGTTCATAGCAGCAGCACTCATAATTGCCAAAAGATGGAAACAACCCAGGTGTCCATCAACAGATGAATGGATAAATAAAATGTATATGCATATGATGGAATATTATGCAGCTGTAAGAAGAAACGAAATCATGATGCACATGACAACATGGATGAACCTTGAGCATATTACATTGAATGAAACAATCCAGACACAAAACAACAAATATTGTATGATCCCACTAATATGAACTAAATATAATGAGCAAAGTCATGGAGTTAATAGTTAGAAGATTGGTCACCAGAAGATAGAAAGAGGAAAGTGAGTGGGGAACAGTGGCTTAATGTTTGCAGAAAGTGTAATAAGGTTGATTGTAAATTCTTGGAATTGGATAGAGGTGATGACAACATATTAGAGTGAATGTAATTAGCATTGCCAATGTGGAGCTATGATTGTGTTTAAAGGGAAAGTTTAGGGTTGTGTATGTCACCAGAAGAAAAGCTAAAGGATGAAACATGGGACTGTATAGCATAATGGATTCTGTTGCAAACAATGATTGTAAAAAAAAGAGATAATTATCATAAGTGACAGAAACCAGACACAATGTACTGCATATTGTTTGGCTCCATTTATAGAAATTGTAAATATAAATTTACTGAGATGAAAATAGATTAGCAGATATGTATGGCAGGGTGTGATGGTTTGAAGTTCTTTCTTGAATGCCAAATATTGTTTCCAAATTAATCCATTCCTGTAAGTGTGAGACCCTTTTGAATTGAACTATGTCAGTGAGGTGTGACTCAGGTTGAGTCTCTACCCTCTTGCTGGGTCATATATAAACAGAGACACAGAGAGAAGGACACAGAGAAAAAGAAAGCTGCCACTTTTGATCCTGACATGTCACTATCAGCCAAAGCTGAGGCACGAAGTCCCCAAGAGGCTGGGCCCAAGAAACACCTAAAGGCTGAAGAGACAAGCCATATGCCTGATGGCCCACAGCTGAGCTCCGAGAGAAGCTAGATTCTGGAGGGGAAGGCAGGGACCTCAGCAGAGACCAGCAGCCATCTTGCTTTACCACGTGGCAGGACCCCAGGATACCAGTAGCTGACTTTGGTGAGAAAACATCTCTTCTGATGCCTTAATTTGGA
>PVKH010039070.1:0-11236 GCA_004027955.1 Chaetophractus vellerosus | reverse complement strand
ACGGGAATGGAGGGAGGAGGGGACAGAAGCCGGCTCTGCCATGCCTCCTTTGGAATGAGAACAGCTCCCTGCTTGTGAACAGCAAAGGACCTGGGGGAAGATCAAGCTTGGCACCACATCAGGCCAGCAAACGTCTACATCAGCTGCAGAATCTGGGTGTTTATTTTTCTTTGCTTGTATTGCAAATTTATAACAAGCTGAGAAAAAAGCAGGCCTCTCTCTTTTTTTCAGTTGGCCTCTCACTCTCTTCCCAACAATGTCTGGGTTTCCCTCAAAGCTACCAAGTGCTAATTTGAAAAATATGTTGCCGACAAGTGGGAGAAGAGCAGGCATCCAAAGTGAAATGCCCTCTGGGGCACGGAGGAGCGAGAGACAGTGTGAGAGCCAGGGCTGCGTGCTCTCCCAACAATGGGGTGATATAGGAGCAGGAAGAAATGTGTCCGTCGCTGGACTCTGACAGAGGAGCCCATGTGTGGCTGGATCAATGTGAGGCTACCGAAGAACCCCTTTGCTGCGATTAAGGCACTGCACAAATCCCATTGTAGATAGCACTGTTCATCACACTTCTTGGTGTCACCTGTAGGACACCTCCTAAGGGACTATAATTTAAAGTTAAGTACAGGGAAATATTTGCTTCTTCTGAGGAACTGAGATGTCTTCTACTCATGGGTAAAAAGAACTATGCCACTAATTAGGTTTCTGCTTTTGCTTTGTCTGCGAGGAAGCTTAGGGCCAAGTTCGTAGTTCAAATAGAGCTATGGTATGGATCCCACTGCCCGCTTAGCCATATCCTGCTTTCCCCTTGGCTTGTGTCTCTTATTCTAATGCATTTGTTTTGCTTATAGTAGCTTTAAAGGGAATATTTTTACCATTTTATTTATAATATATGAATGGCTTCAAATTTGTTAAGGGATGAGGGAATATATAAGCAAATAAATAAAAATAGACAAATTTTGCTAAGGCAATCTTTGGATGAGCAAATTAAGATGAACAAGAAGGGAAGAAATCCTGAAATTGATGCCAGGCCTTTTCCTCATCTACATCAAATGCCATCACTTCATTTTCAACTGTTACCACCCTTGGAAGAGGCAACAGGGACGGAGAGAACTTTCAAGAAAAAACTAAGAGAGTGGTTTATAGGGGGTGGCAGCTGACCTCTTGTTCTTCCTGTCTGCAGTGCAACGAAGACGAAGGGTAAAGGATTAAATTAAATTTGAGCATTGCAGAGAAATCCTACCCCTGGGGTTTTCCATGTGTTTTCCAACTTCCAGGTGGCTGATTTTTTTGAAGTATTGGAAAGAGCCTAGGACTTGGAGGGCAAAGGCTATGAAGTTTCTAGCTTCAATTCTGGAGTCTTGAACTGATGTTGCCTAACCTCTCTGTCCTTCTGCAAAGAGGCAAAAATACTAACCCTACAGGGTAAATTTAAATATCTAGTGAGAACGGCTGTTCGATGTGCTATGTAAATTATAAGGCACTGCAGAAGTCTCATCATCATTATCTCCTTGAATCCAGGGTTCTTCAAGATCTTCCCCAACCCTCCATTTGTAATCTTATTTCACAACATGCCCTCCACCATACTCAGTGTCTCCTATCCTCCAGTCACTCCTTTACTATGCCTCTGACTGGAATTCCCTTCTCCTCCCCTTGCTTGCATGGTAGACTCCTACTCAACCTTCAGAGCCCAAATCAAATTTATCTCTACCTTGATGAAGCTATTCCCTGGCCTTTCACAATGAATACATTATTCTTTCTTTACTTGAACTCACTGAAGCCATTTGTTTGCATCATTAATATTCCACACATCCTGTGTATTGTGCTTGGTTGTTTTTCTGCCTGTTACCTCTCTGTGCAGCTCACCAATAGCATGGTTTGTTTTGTTCATCTTCAGATCTCTAGCACATATTGCTTCAAGATGTCAAAACAAATCACAAACTGAATATCAGGTGAATTTTGATAGTAGCCACCAAGACAATGTGTGCGACATGGTCCCAGGCATGGCAAAGATGTACAAGAAGATAGGTAGCAATGTTTTCTTTCAGCGCTTTGTGCAAGGCAAGGATTTTATCCAAACAAAGAAGGGGCCGGGGAGGATTCTCTCCGGATGAAGAACCTGGACTAAGCTCTCCCGGTCGACCACTATCACCTTTGCTGACCGAGTCCTGCTCCATGGATTATGGAAGATTGTCAAAGAAATATTGCATCCACTAAGCCAAGGGAGCTGCATCAGCACTTAGAGAGATTGCTGAACTCAACTGTTTAGAGAGCCCTACATCTTCTCCCCGACAGGACACCACAGCAGTGGTGAGGACGAGATGGAATGAGACTGCTCTGGCAGGGGCATGGTGATTTAAACTCAGCTCCAGCTCACTTTAATAATGGGCGTCAAAGCACTGGAAATCTTTCCTGTTAGTGTTCTTCATTTGGGCAATGGCTGTGTGCTCCTGAAAATTTGTGTGCCAGACAGATATTTGTAAACCAGATCATTTAAAAGCTGTTTTGGAAGAACATCATTTGAAGGAAGTCATTGGGGAGTTTGAGACACTTTCTGTGATGGCAGTTTTATACGTTTTGTAAATTTGAAATTTTGTAAGTTGTTTTTGAAAGGTGGGCAGAACTTGTGCTTAACAAAAAAAAATGAGCTTGTTTGAAGCTTTACTACAGATTTCTTAAAGAATGCATCTTGTTTATATTACCTTGCATTTATATGGACTTTGTCAAGTATTTCAGAGTTCTGAATTTCATTGGAAATTAATTCAGTTAAACTAACCTGGGTGGTTGCTCTGCTTGGAGGACCGTGTCAATCCAATTCTTTGGCATTTCATGAAGCAAAGGGGTGGAAACTCATGGATTTCCCCCAAAGCTCTGCAACACTCATGTTTCCCAAATATTCTTTCTAATGGTGGAGCTGGCTCTTAAGTATTCACAGTGTTTCCATAAGATAGCTAAAGAGTATGGGGAGTTATGTTTATTTAAATCACATAACTTTAATACACATCTGATATGTTGGTGAATGGATTTGCCTGTTGGCTTTGCCCCGTGCCGCCATATACTGAGCTTCAACACTGTGCCTGCACTGTACCAGGTGTTTTCATACGCTTCATCTCATATCTCATTTGGTTCTCACAACAGGCATTATTTAACCTATTTTCCAGATAAGGAAACTGACAAACAGAAATTTTAAGCGACTTGCTTGATGCCAGAAATCTAGTAGATTGCAGATCTGCATGTCGAGAGCTCAAAACCAGAGATTTTGTTCTTTAACATCATTAGTAACCAGCAAGCAAAAAGGGAGAAAATTTCAAACTAGTGCCTAGTTGGCAGAGAATGGGAAAGCTTCTTAATATGGATATCATAACCATATGGCTACCATTTATCAAGCGCTTACTGTGGGACAGGCCTTGTGCTAAGTGTTTCTCATTAGACCCACAGAATTCCCATCAAGTGCTGTCTTATTACCCAATTGCATACAGATGAAGAAATTGAGGCACTAAAATTGAAAATGTCTTGCCTCTGGCCAAACAACTTAATAAGCCAGGGTGTTTGGACTCCGACCCATTTCTATCTCCCTCTAAAGCTTGTGCTCTTGCCATAATACTATGCCACTCACCATCCAAACTCTTGAAATGTAAATGCTTTTGCCCATTAATAACAACTGGAATTCAGGCCCAAGTCCAAGACTTTTTCAATGATATCTAAGGCCATGAAGCCATACAACAATGTACTTTGAAGCTTAAAGACCAGCATTTTCTTAGTAGAATAAAAAGTCTTTGATGCTGTGAAAGTAGAAAAAATACAGAACTTATCTTCATAAAGATGCTCCAGAGGCTTAAAACATGGCAAGATGAATTTTTACAAGTATATATTTTTTATGAAAGCTGTGAGTGCATATAGTTTAAAAAGTCAAGTAATTCTACATGACTTATAATGGAAAACAGCAGCCTCCTGCCTCCCTCGCCTCTTCTATCCCCACCTCTATCCCCACTTCCCAGAGGCCACCAATTATATTTATGATTACCTTCATGTTTAAAATATCATGTATATACTGCCGTTTCTTAAATTTATTTTTAGTTTTAGCTATTTCCTATTTTCTTCCTACAATAGAAGATGATGATTTAGCTCTTATCTTCTTTATATCCCCCCTTCTACTTACTTCTGCCCTTCCCACCTTTCTGGTAAAGTTAGACCATAATTTTTTGTTAGCTCAGGAATCATTGTTTACATAATGCTGGCTATGCAGATATTGTTTACTTCTGAACCATGCAATGGTTTTGAGAAAATCTCCTTTCCTGTGCAACTTTTAGATTTCATGGAATTATTAATTGCCTTGTGTTCTTGTTTGATTAGTTTTCTAAGCCAAAAGGGATCGATTTTCAGACTGTGAAAGGAATTCCTGTAAATCAAAAAGGAAAAATTGGGTAGCTAGTAGAAACATGGGCAGAGGTATGAACAGGTAATCCAAAGAAGAAAAAGCCCAGAGGATTAAGAAGTAGATAAGGAGGTGCTCCAACCCGTTAGTGATTCGAAAAACAAAAGCATCCAAATATTACTTTACACTTTTCAGAAAGCTGAAAGATGCCAAGGATTGGCAGGCACCTGGGCCATATAGGAGCTTGAACATGACACGGATGGAAGTGCAGACGGGGTGGCAGTTCTAGAAAACACCCTACCATGCTTAGTCAACTCCATCTTGCTCCAGGATGTATATCCTATAGAAAGTCCTTACCTTGCAGTTGGAGACAATCTCGGTGCTCATCACTAAGAGACCAGAAAAGTAAACATTGTAGATGGATGTATATTAAGGTGTACTCATGAATTAGCAGCAATGTTACATGTACATACAACAACAATATGGATAGATCTGAAAAATATTAGTGCTGAGCGGGAAAAAAAAGGGATGAGATGTTTAGCAAAATTCCACTTGTGTAAATTAAGGTGCGTGCAAATAAAACAACACACATTTAAAAGGAACTCATAAATAAAATGATACACTTCAAACGTATCAGGGTGTTTGCATATGGGGGGAATGGAAATAAGAAAGAAGGAACGAATGAATGAATGAATAAATAAGAGAGGGGCCGTGCTAGGACCGGTGCTGGGGAGCCAGGGATTGAGGAGTATCATTCATTCAACCATCGCCACCTAAGGTCAAAAACCAAATTCAGTGTTTACCTAATTATCACTAAATGAACACGATTTACACTTAAGTCATGCAGTGTATCGTGATTACTTTTTACTTTTTTTGGGTGAGGGATATCGTTTTCTGACTTCAGTGGATTTGGTAATGATCTTAAACATTTTTTTTTTTTTTTGCTTTCTTAGTTTTCTATGCTCCTGTAATGGTTTGGCAGTTTTATGTAATTATGAATTCCAAAAATATAAATTGGATCATGCTTGTAAACTGATCTGTTCATTTGGGCATGATTGGGTTATGATTAGGGTGTTGACTGGGCTGTAGGACCTTAACTGGGTCACCTTAGTAGGGCATTGGGCCCCGCCCCTCGGTGGTTGTGGTCTCAAGTATAAAGGCAAGGCAGCAGATTGGGAGAAGCAGATTTTTGAGATGGAGTACTGATGTTGGAGTGAGCCGTTCGCCTGATAGTCTACAGCTGGCCTTGTGGAGAGATGCAAAGTGTAGAGAGCCTCATGGTCTACAGCTGAACTTGTGGAGGAAACAGAAGCTAAGCCCGGAGAAAAATGCAACCCCGGAAACAGAGGAACCCAGAAGCCTGAACCCTGGAGACGTCGGCAGCTGTCTTGCTCCAACACATGGACTTTGGTGAGGGAAGAAATTTATGGTTTGTGGCCTGGTAACTGTAAGCTCCTACCCCAAATAAATACCCTTTATAAAGACTGACCAATTGTTGGTATATTTCAAAAGGCACCCCTGTGGCTGACTAATACAGCTCCCATCACTCATTCATCCCTGAACTCTCTGCCAGAAGTATCAGCCTCCTCCTTTTATGATCAGATTCCTCAGGTGATCTATGAATTTCATGTTTTCTTTTTTGGGTGATATCCCTCTCGGAGCTTTTTGTCCTCCTGTTCTAATTTGGGTTTTTGCTTTGTAGACCTGGTGTGCGGTTGATCCTTTAGCATCATCTTGGGAATACCGTTCATCTTTTCCCTGTTGGAGCCCCTATGCCTTTCTTGGTACCCATTTATTTCTCTTTATCTGTTTGCTCCTTCTTTTGGTAGAGCATACCCTCTAGTGCCTCGCTGAAAAGTGTGCTTGGGAAGAAAGATGCTTGAGACCTTGCATATCTAGGAAAATCTGTGTTTTACTCCTTTTTAATTGACAGATTGTCTGGATGTAGACTTCTAGGTTGAAAACCATTTTACCCTCATCATTTTGAAGGCATTTCTTCACACAGTTCTTGCTTTCAGTGTTGCTACCAAGAAATTGGACTCCATTCTTATTTCTGATCATTGGTATATGACATGTTTTGGGTTTTTTGCCTTTCTGGAAACAATTTAAAATCTTTTCTTTATGTTTGGTATTCTTATAAAGTTCTAAATACTGTACTTTGGTATACTTTTTAGTTCTTAGATATTTTATTTAATGGCTTCTTTTTTTTTTTAAAGATTTAATTAATTTATTTATTTATCCCCCCCCCACCCCAGGTGCTACCAACTCCATATACCCAGATCCACTAATTTTAACACTTTGCCACATTTGCCATATCATTCTGTCACTCGATCTCTTATTTATCAATCCATCTATCTGTTTCTCTATTTATGAATCCATTTTCTGAACCCTTAAATGTAGGTTGTAGATATCATTCTCCTTGAACACTTAATACTGCCATGTACATTTCCCAAGAAGAAAGATATTCACCTATGTAACCACCTTAAGTGCAGTTATCAAGTTCAATAAATTTAACATTGATGTAAAGCTTACAGTCTATATTTCAATTTTTTCATATGTCCCAATAATGCCCCTTTGCGCCTTTCCCCCTCCCTTGCTAGATCCCATCGAGGATCATGTATTGCCTTTAATTGTCACTGTCTCTTCTGTTGCTCTTTTTTTAATTGTAGAAACATATATATGACATAGGCTTTGCCAGCTCAACTACTCCCAAGCATACCATTCAGTGGGATTAATCACGTTCACAATATTGTGGTACCCTCACCACCTTCCATTATTAAAACTTTCCCATCTCCCCAAACAGAAACCCTGTGCCCTTTATGCATTCATTCCCCATTCCCCCTACTCCCCACCCTGGCAACCTGTATTCTAAATTCTGTTTCTATGAGCTTACATAGTCTCTGGTATTTTCTTTGTACTTACCATGGAACTTAAATTTAACATCCAAAAATCTATAACAACCTTGTTTGCTTTGATACGACTTAACTTTGTAATAAATTTTTGAGAGAAGTATTTAGGAATGTTTGGAAGACATTCATGTTTAGCAAAACAGAATATCACAGCCACAAACTTGAATTTCAAATCCTGGTTCAGATTCTTAGTAGCCACGTGACCTTGGGCATGTTACTTACCCTCTCTTAGTCTCATATGTAAAAAGGGACAAAAACACCAACTCAGAGGTTTGTTAGAATTAGAACTATGTACGTAAAGCATCTAGTTCAGAAACTGACATATAGTAAGCACTCAATAAATGGCAAGTTTTATTCTTTTATTGTTGAAGGTTACTGGTGCCAGCTACGTACAATTCCTTTCCTCTAGGAAAAGAAACCAGAAAAAAAAAGGAAATCAAAAAGTCAGTTTCATGAGTGGTTTCAGGGGAGGGCCAACTAAACCTCCCTCCACACTTCCCAAATATAAGATTCTCTAATAACAACTAGATTGGAGAATGAGGTAGGAGCTCCTATTTTCCAACTAGAACAGAAGGCAGTTGCCTGTGTCCAGTAGATGCAACTTAATTACTGCAATCAGGCAGAAAGGCTGAAAAGTGGATTTCTTCCTCCATGCTCTTTGGAGTCCCTGCCTGGGAACCATTATCCTCTCTGCAGACTGAAAGTTCCTCTAAACCTAGGCAAGTTCAAGACGCAGCAGGAGAGAAGAGACATCTCAGACAAGGTGGCCTTTTTTGGTGCATTGCTCCCATCCCTTGATGGAACTATGATCCACTGGGTGACAGACTCTCACCAGTCAAATTAGTTCTGCAACATGAATCAGGTGGTAGAAAGAGAAACTGGAAGAGTTTACTCCAGATGCAGCTTCCAGGTCTGTGCCGCAGGGAGTGAAGGGGAGGCCCCTCCCACTGAAAAGGACGGAAGAATAAGGCTTCCTTCTCAGAAGAATTACTGACAGTACCAAGGGCAAATCCACATGCTATCACGTCACTCTGTGTTCCCAACACCTTCACAGCATTACATATTATTTCTTTATACTTTTTGGTCTGATTTTCATTTGCCTATAATTAATTTGCATTATGTCCATAGCCTAAAGTGTATCTGTTTATCTTCAAGTTCTTGATGTAGATCATGGAGGAACTGCTTTTCCCTGGAGTGCTTCATTCACATCAAGTTACTAAAGAGTGAGGATTTCAGACAAGTCAAAAACACACTAAGTTTCTGCCTCAGTGATAGAAGTTTGGTCTACAGAGGTCCAATGTGACAATAGGGATCATACATCCAATTTTATACTGATGGGAGTTTTCTTTCCTGGGCTGGAGTACACGGTTGGATGGGTACTTCTCTGGGCTCTTTTTTTTTTTTTTGTTACATATCTCCCCGCCCCCTTCTGCTTGCTCTTGCTGTGTGTCCATTCTTCTGTGTTCTTCTATGTCTGCTTCTTGTCTCCCACCATTTTTGCAGCGACATGCCGAGTCAGCCTTCTGCGCAGGCGGCTCGCCCCACTCGTAGGTGGCTCCATTCCGTTTCACAGGCGGCTCCACTCTGTGTTTTGCGGGCAGCACAGCTCTGTGTTTTGCAGGCTGCTCGGCTCTGTGATTCACGGGCGGCAGCTCTGTGTTTCACGGGCGACTTGCCATGCCCGTGGTGGCTCTGCCCTGCCCATGGCAGCTTTTTGCCTTGCCCATGGCGGCTTTGCCCCGCCCACGGCAGCTTGCCTTTCTCAAGGCCGTGTGCCCGCTTGGAGAGGTCCCCGGGAACCGGACCCGGGGCCTCCCATGTGGTGTACCGGCACCCTTATCCACTGCGCTATATAGCCGGCCCCTCTGGGTTCTTATAACTTCTTATACCTTGGACTTCTAATTTGAGATGAAAGGACACTTTTCCTTTGGGATGAGAATGGAAAACAAGCATTTTTCCCAGTGATGTCCTTTCTTTGGGAGTTGATTATTAAGTCTGTGTTTTGGTTGAATCTAGCATTTGTAAAAGTGAAATTCCTGTACAAGAAAGATCCTTGTTGTGAGAACAGTTAACATAAAACAAACAAAAACCCCATTGAAATAGAGAGATTTCTGCTCACTGCCAACACAGAATTTTGCACCTCCTACTCCTTTATTTTTCCCCCTTTTCCCCACCTCTTATCTTTTTTTTCATTTCTCCTTTTTCTTTTCTTTCTCTGTCTTCTTTCGTCCCTGTTTCTACCTTTTTTTTTTTTTTGCTTGCTTGTTTCTTCCCATTCTCTTCCTCTTTGTTCTCCTCCCCCTTCTTCCCTTTTCTGTCTTCATCCTCCTTGGATTGCCACCACCTCAGCTATATGAATTATGGAGGACATTGTGCAAAGATTTTCCAGAGTTGCTTTAAAGAAAGTGACTTCTACGTCACATGAAGCTTATGTTGAGAACATACACTGGAGAACAGAAGGATGTTTACATCCAACTTAGAGATGACTCTCAGGCCAAATCTTTGGACTTCTTTTGGAATTGTTATTCCCCAAAGAACCCATGGGTGTCAATTATAGGGTGGTGACTACAAAGTGGTGAACACCACTGGGACTTCCAACTCATTTCTCCGAGGGCACCAAGACTCCAGCAATCCCCACAACTTTGTGTAACTTCCAACCTCAGACAAATCTGAACTGATGACCTGAGGGTGAGAGGCTCTGTATAACTTGATTACGTTTTTTAAAAATTCCATTTTTCTCATGAAAAGATACCTTCAGAACACAATGTCAGTTTATCTCTGCAATTTTAGACATCAAATAGCTTATTTTTCAGTTCTCTCTGGGTCAAAGAATGTTATTAAGAAGAAAAATGTAAAAAATATTGGTTTTGTAACAATTCAGTATCCAAACTGAAAGCTCTAATAAACTCACAGAACTGTTCTTGCTTTGAAATTTTTTAGAGTATATAGGGGAGATAAAAATATTGTGCAGGGCAAGAGTGTCCTAAATTTTACATTAAAAAACAAAACAAAACCTAGCAAACAAAACAACCAACAGAGTTTTGAATATTAATGTGCTGAGATACCTTTTTGGTGGGAATTATCATTTAGGTTCTAGATGTTATGAAGATGCAATTTTACTACTTCACTTCCGTGGAATTTCACTTTAGGTGGAGTGTAGATTTTGCCTGAACAGGAAAGAAGAAAATGAGAATTAGTCCTCAACTTCTGTATTCATATAAGGATCTGTCAACTGTGATGTTTGCCCCATTTCTCAGGGCAGGCAAAATACATTGGATCTAACGTCAAAGCCCCAGGATTAGAACTTCTTCTCCAGATATTGTGAGGTTACTTTATCGAAACAGGCACTAAAAAATTAAAACAACTGGCACAATGTAATGAAAATGAACAGGTCGTTCGTTTCTTTTTCTTTGAAGTGCATGAGGGAAAAATCAATATTTTGTCTTCAACTGCTTACACCTTTGTAGGAAAGAGGGGTGGAAAAGAGAATTGTTCCATCTGTAATTTCAAGCAGGGAAAATGAGTTATAAGCATATCAGCAAAATACAGACAGAGGTAGACCCAGCAAAGCAGAAGGAAAATGCCTAACCGCCATTTCCCCTTATTCCTGGAACTGATTGGACGCAAACAAAACATTCTCCCCCGAATGAGAGGCAAAAGTCTGATACTGAACAGTGGCTACTTCTCAAGATATCTTTGTCAGCAAGATAGGTTCAAGTTATGATTTTGCCGTTTCTATGATTGACATTGTTACGGTTCTCAGAGCAGTTTCCATGGAAACAGAAGGGCCTTGCATGTATTTGAAGTAATTCACCTGACCCAGTGCTCAGAATGAGGGAGGGCTGAGCTCTAATATTTCTCCCAAGTATTTCCCATGATCTGGTTGAGGCAGGCTGCCTCCTTGGTCCTGATCTGAAGAGGCTGTCAAGGAAGGAGGCAAGAAGTGGCAAATCCCTGC
>PVKH010039069.1:0-11232 GCA_004027955.1 Chaetophractus vellerosus | reverse complement strand
GGGCCGACTCGGCGCGTCGCCGCGGGGATGGGGGGAGAAAAGAAGCAGACATAGAAAAACACAGAAGAATGGACACACAGCAAGAGCAAGCAGAAAGGGGGGGGGATATGTAATAAATAAAAATAAATAAATAAATAAAGTTCCCCTACCACACTTTAAGGAAATAATTTCTTAACACATTTTTTACTATATGTTAGATTTTCAAAGCACTATTCAATTTTATTGGAAACTGATGGATTTATGCCATGCAAAATGAGCTTTTATAAAAAGTCTCTAAAGTGCAATGTTTTACGGTGGACTACAGCTGTATTGATTTAACATTTGTGGTTTAGGTTCTTCAGAATTAACTCTGAGGGTCCATGCTATTTGGTGATGTGTAATTTTGCTGAGTCAAGAACGTGAAGGTTAGTATCCAAAAAGGTGTCACTTAATTAGATAAATGAGAATGCACAACAATGCACAATACCTGTGCTTATTTCTTTTGGCATATTAGAGTGAGAAGTGAGAATCAAATCCCTTGCCATTTTTTTCATGTTTAATATCAGGAGACATTGTACCTGAATAGGGCTGTATACTGGTTGTTATTTAGTGATCAAAAGGAGGTTGATAATATAGATATTTCTATAATCGGTTTCTTTGTTTTTAGTGTAAAGGAGTAATTAAAATAAAACTAACTGTGTTCCAATTTGTGATGCTTCAGATAATTATTATATAGAATAGGATTCAAAATGGTTAACTTCATTGAAATATCTAAACTCTGCTGCACCTGTCAAATGTCAGTGGCTTAGGCAGATACATGGGTAATGGTTTAATAATATGTATTATCTCCTTCAAAGTTGGTACTTCCATAAACAATAGTTCAAGAGCTATCAGCCATACCTAAAGTGTATGGGAGTAGAAAGTACTGAATGCTTCTATTATGCATTATTTTAGCTAGTGTTAATGAATATTGTATGATCCTTTAATGTCGAGATTGTTTTGTACTATTTTGGTGTCTATTATTCTTAGAGGAGCTTTAAGTAATGTAACGGAGCTAAGCTTAAAGTGCTGTTTTGCTGTTTAGGTCATTATTTTTCCTTTCTTACCTGTACTTTGGATTACATAAAATCCTGCAGAGGCAAGAAGACACTTTAAATATACAATAGTAGAAATGCTGACTTTAATCTGAATCTTTCCTGGGAGGAACACAAAGGATTTTTACTCATGATCTCTAATTATAGGGACCTCAAAAATTGCCAAATATTTGACACCTGGAAAAGGTGCCTTTAAGTATTGTTATAATCATTTTATATGGGGGGAAATTTAGGGATCGTAAGATTAGGTGACTTGCTAAGAATTATTAGATATATATTTATATATATATTAATTTTATTATATATGCCCTACATAATATATGAGATCAAAAGGGAAGGGAACTAACATAAACTGAGGACCTAGTATGTGAAGGGAATCGTGGTAAATGTTACATAAATGGTTGCTCATACTGATTGTCCTCTGTGTGATATCTTTGCCAAGTACTGCACTATTCCAAAATCCCAAACCACTGTTACTGAATCAGTTCTGCCAGGAAGACTGCTTCCGACTCAAACCTCATATAGGTAGCCATCTTGCATATTAATCAGACAAAATCACTGAAGCAGGAATTACTTTTACTTTATTTCCAAGACTCACTAGGGAGACTAAAATCTTTCTGAGGCTCACTAAACTAGTAAGGATTCCACTTGCATACATTCCAGAGATCTCATAGCCCCCACTTCTCTACTCTCCATTTATACCCTGATTCTTTCCCCAGCATCTCTGCCACTTCTATCAACAGCTGCTCAAATGGTGCCTGCATCAGTTTATTTTTTGCATAATTAAAGTTCCTTTTAACATCTTTAGCATGTTTATTCAGGAGATTTGTGATTGAGGATGGAGGGTTACAGACTATGTAGCCACCTCATTCTTGAAAACAGCCAATCTATCACCTGGCTATCCATGGTCATACCTTTCTCCACCTGATTATTGTGTATGATGACAAGTGATCTTTCTTTCCTGACTTGATTTTCTACATGTTCTAGAAGTGCTTTGTTTATTCACATTTCTGAACAGCCATCCTTCTTTACTTTCACAGTTGTAGAGAAATTTGTATCTTTATTTTATAGACATACAAAACCTTATTTCATAAACGAATACTTTTATATGCTGTTGTGATGGTTTGGAGCTGTATGTACCCTAGGGAAAAAAAAACATGTTCTTAAACTTAATCCATTCCTATCCTTATGAATCCATTATAAGTAGGGCCTTTTGATGAGGTTACTTCAGTTAAGGTGTGGCCCAACTCAATCAGTATGGGTCTTAATCCTATTACTGGAGTCCTTTATGAGCAGAATGAAATTCACAAAGGTAGAGAGGAAGCCACTGGAAACAAGAAGCTGAAGGTCAACAGAAACCAAAAGAGAAGGGAGAGGCTGCCATGGGCATTGCCATATGACAGAGGATCTAGGACCAGAAAATGCCAGGCTTTGAGAAGAAAGCATGGTCTTGATGACACCTCAATTTGGACCTTTCCTACCCTCAAAACCATGAGATAACACATTCCCATTGTTTAGGACAACCCACTGCATGACTTTTGCTTGAGCAGCTGAGGAAACTAAAACTTAGTTATCAACATTCCCAAGTATTTTGAAATTGATAAAATATGTGCATATTGCATTATAGTCACTCTTCCCTTATAGTCACTACAACTACATTTTATTTATGTTAACCCAACCACTATTTGATTTTAACTATTGAATGAAAACTTTTTAAATTTTGTTTTACTCCTTTTGACAAAAATCAAACTTTTGATATTCAACTAGCAGCCAATGGATCCCATTATGTTTGGAAATCTACTTTAAACTGGTTTCTTTTAGGTATCATTTTCTTCTCTAAGCAGATATCTTTAAAAACCATCTCAATCTCTTTCTCAGGGGTATTGTGCAATGGACCAACATCTTGCTACTAAATTGGGAAGAAGGTAATTCTAGAAGCAGTGTAATTGATTTAGCTGTCAGCTTTTAAAGTTGAACTGCTGTTTCTCTAGGTCATTTTTGTTTCTTTTACCTACTGAGATTTTAAAATTCATTCTTACCTTCTTTTTTTGGTATCACTTCTCTCTCTCTCTCTCTCTCTCTCTCTCTCTCTCTCTCTCTCTCTCTTTATAGCACTTTCTCTTCATCTCCCATGCTATGTATTGTCACTTTAATACATATGTTTAAATGACAGTGTTCCCCGATGATCTAGAAACTTTACTTTTTTGTTATAAGATTAGATTTTATTTAAATAATCCATGAAATAACTTTTATAGTCCATTAGTCATCTGTCTCTTTCTCTTGTTTCTTACCCTACTCTCGCTTTGGGGAAAACCAGTATGCTAGCAAATATTATAATTAGATAAGGATGCAAGAAGGAGTATGTTATTATTGAGTGGTACTCATGTATTATTTCTTTTCAACTGGCAACTAAAGCAATATAGAGTTGATTCCTCAGTTTAGAGATCCAGATTAATCTGCCAACTACCACTATTTTAGTTCAAACAAGCCACTTGAAAAAAAAAAGTTTCCTGCCACTTTACAGCACAAAGAAACATTGAATATAAGGAAACATGCTTCTATAAATCTAGTTCTTATTTCCTTCATATTGTGATTTCCTATTACCATCATTATTTTTTTTACCATCATTATTATTGTTACTATTTTTTCCATGGGTAGTCCCATGTTGGATTTTATTCATATAAAGGAGCTTGAATATATATCACAGATATTTTTTATAATATATATAATTAGAGAAGTTGTGAGCTTACAAAACAGTCACACATAATGTGCAGAATTTCCATATATTACTCCTCCAACAACTTGCATTGCTGTGGAACATTTGTTACAGATAGGGAAAGAAAATCATCAAAATATTACTACTGCCAATGGTCCATAGTTTACATTTGGTATATTTTTTCATACAACATCCTATTATTAGCACCATGTATTAGTGTTGTACATTTGTTACAGTTCATGAGAGAACACTTTCATATTTGTACTGTTAACCACAGTCCATCTTCCATCACATGGTTCACTGTGTTATACAGTCCCATGCCTTGTACACTCCACCCATGTGTACACTCAGTAGCTCTCACTTTGATCACAGAGTTGTGAAGTCATAGCCTCAGTAAATTACGGACGTTTTTGTTAGCTCAAAAGAAAAATCCCATACCCCCTATTATTGACCCTTAGCATTGATATAGTACCTTGTTTGACACTAATGCAAGAATATTACAATATTGCTGTTAACTATAGTCCATGTTACATTCCTCACCATATTCTTATTGTCTTGTAAAGTGATGTACATTTGTTCTAGTTCATAGAAGAACATTCTTGTATTTGTACTGTTAACCACAATCTTCATTCACCACCAGGTTTACTATATTATTCAGTCCCTATATTATTCTCTAGTTTTCTTTCAATTGACATTTGCTTCCCTGTACTACCCCTTTCAGCCACAATCCCATTTATAAACAAGCCGTGTTATTTATACTTGCTATAATGTGTTGCCATCAACTCTAACCATTTCTACACTTATACAGTCAAGCTAATTAAAAATTCTACATATATTAAGCATTAGTACCCTTTCTCAGCCCTCATTCTATCTCCTAGTAACCTATACTCTAGATTTAACTCCAAATGTTTATTCCTCATATTTAGTTCATATTAGTGAGATGATACAATATTTATTCTCTTGTGTCTGGCTTATTTCACTTGGCATAATGTCCTCAAGTTTCATCTATTTGTCTTATGTATCCCAATTTCATTTCTTCTTACAGTAGCAACATGGTATTCCAACATATGTATATACTACATTTTGTTTAGCCATTCATCGGTCGATGGACACATGGGTTGTTTCCATCTTTTGGCAGCTGTGTACACAGATATTTAATTCCTCTTTTGAATAACCTTATAAAACTAAAGACAAAGAAAATTAGTATAAAGAATAATCAGGAAGAAACTCATCAGAAAATTGAAAAGCACCCATCCCAAAAGTCATGTTTTACATTTAATGAGTTCTATGAAATGCTTACAATATTGCTTGCAAAAGATCCAAGCACAATGAAGGTATAACCTATTCAAATTACAATGTAATATTTACATTACATTTTGATAGCCCTTTCTTATCACTCCAAGTAATCCTTATGTGTTTTAGAAGGTCATAGATTTCTTCCCAAATGAGAAATCCTGAAAATTCAAAAAGTTCCAGTTTGATTACCAACATCTGTTGTTGGTGTGAACTAGGTACTGCTTATCTCTGTCTCCAATTTAACACTATCTGGTAGCTCTAATGGCCCCACTAAACCATCTGATGAAACTCAATCACCTTGACTCATTTTAAGGTTTTGGTTTTAAATTTTAGTATAAGTTAGCCAGCTGCATGCATTTTAATAACTTGAAATTTTAGTGTAGCAAAAGTCTGTTTTGGAAAGTGTTACAGTTTCAGGAAATTCCCATTCTTATCTTAGCTATTTAATTTTTTACTGAAGTCTTGTCAGTTCCAATTTAGTTAAATAACTTTGTTTTTAACAAAAGTTTATGTCACTTAAAATTCCAAGTTAGTAATCCAAAACATGTTGCTCAGCATTTAACTCCAGTGATATAATATTAAGTCACCTTAAGAAATGTGTCCTTTGAGCCCATTAGAGAGATGAAAATATGTGAGGCTCAAAGAAATTAGGTAATAAGCTCCAAGGCAACAACAACTCCTAAGGATTTGATTTCAAACCACTCTGACACCAAAGTCATAAGTCCAGGTTAAATGCAATTGATGTCTCTTGCTTGCTTCTGCTCTTTTCTGCCTTGGAGAGAATCAGTCAATCATGGAAAACCTTATGTACTGTCCTCTATAGAGATCTCTCTCTTCTAAAATATATTAAAAATATCTTGAAAGCATAGATTTTTAAAAAGTTTCTTCTGTTTCTCTCTATAGCTTCAAAGCCTAGGCTCTACACACAGTAGCAACTTTGTGTTTTGCCTTTTGACCAATATCCTACTTAAGCAACTAATACTAATTTTCTTCAGCATGTACAGAGTGAGTTAAATGCTATCTAACCACTGTATTGAATTTCAACAGGACAACTCTCCCAGGCCTAGCTGCTCTTAACCTGTACTCTTTTTTAGCAAAAAATTAGAAGTAAGTAAAGGACATTTTTCCCCTTTTCTCTTAGTTCATGAATGTGCCTTTGACTTGTAAAAGGAGGTAAAATATTACTAGAAATCTAAAAGACAGAATTCAGCTGCCTGCCAGTTGAGGATGGGATGTAGCCGGCTCATTTAGAAGCTCACTAGGAAAGTTTTTTTTAAAATCACATAAATTAGATGGGTGACTGTTTTGGCTGCAGGTGCTATCCTGGTGCCTTCCAGATGCTTTTGTTAGAAGGCAAGCAGGGATCTACAATTATAGAGTGCCCTATATCTGTCTTTTATGAGAGACATTTGGAGAGAAAACCTGCTAGTACTTGCTGTTGATTGGGAATTGCCACAGAGCTTTCAGTTGTGGTTTCTAACTGTGGATATCTCAGCAGGATACCAGCTATTAGGTTCCTGGAAAATGTACTATACATTTTAATGTTTTCATTCTTCCTTTGACATATATATTTGAAATTTATTATTTGTGAACCACAAGAAAGAATT
This sequence comes from Chaetophractus vellerosus, assembly GCA_004027955.1. NCBI lineage: Eukaryota > Metazoa > Chordata > Mammalia > Cingulata > Chlamyphoridae > Chaetophractus > Chaetophractus vellerosus. The sequence goes on along the minus strand of PVKH010039069.1, from coordinate 4,540 downwards.
GCATTTTATAACTGTCCAAATAAATAAAATTAAAACACAAAACCTTATCCAAGAAAAGTAGCTGAGACTCTTTCTTTGCCAATGAATTCTTTTAGCAGTTGGCCTTTAGAGGCAGCAGGATAATGTTTAACCTATAATCACACTTTGAAATTTGCCAACTGCCCTGTCCCTTTGATCACTCTAAAGAGAAATATGCTCTTGTGTGTTTGAAAAAGAAACAGATACAGTGTACTTTGGTTACAGGTCCTATGCTGGGTCACCAGATGTGTAAAAAATGGAATTGTTTAAAAGAATGAAGAAGAGAGAAAGAGATAACTGTCAGAAATTCAGGAAGGAGTACCTGAAGAAGAGAAAGTACCATATGGTATAAGTCCAGGACTCACAATATATGTGACTCCAAAAACTTTGTTTGCCCTCAGGATATATTCAATGTTATGTTCTTTTATGCCAACGACGGAGAAATTGGCCGAAGCCATTCAAGGAAAAACTTTGGTGCTTGTGAAAAAAAAAAAATTAGGCTCAAGCAGAATAATTAGGAAGCAAAGTTTTACAAATGCTTGTATTTTCCAGAGATACTGAAGTGAAAATTCTGTTTGGACAAACATCAAAGGATAGTTAAGGGCCCTAGAGCCTCTTCTCAATGGAATACAAAACACAGACTTAGACATTGTGAAGAATCTCTTTGATTTGAGACCTTACTTCCTGGATGAAGTGGCATGAAAAAATCTCTGACTTGACTAGTTTTTCAACCTTTAACTCTTTAGTATCCTGCAAGCAGAATTTAATTCTTCATGGGAAAACTTGTAAGAAATCAAATTTTATAATAATCAATTTTTCCTCACAGATTTAGAAAACTTATTCACAAGATGAAATTAGTTAAGCTGGACGTTGGAGCAAATAGAAGCATGTATAGGAACCTCAAGTAGCAAAAAGCATTCTAGAAGCTAACTTCTAGACATTTAATATCTGTCTAGCTTTCTTTTCTTTTCCTCTGCATTATTCTGACCCTCATATTGGATGGGCAGTTGGATAAGCTTCTCACTCAGTTGTATATTTAAAACACAGCTATATTAAATCTGGAAACAAAGAAGATATCCTGCAATATTATTGGCAAAAATTGTAGTTAAGTAAGCAGCTATCAATACACTCCAGAATAAAAGTTTGGGAGGGATTTTTCAATGGGAAAAAAGTTGCAGAGCTAAATGACTATGCTCTTTGGTTAGTATTAATGGATTCCACTAAACATGTTTAGTCAATGTTCAATGAATTGTGGCTTACTGTCACTGTGCAAGGATTAGAATTTTCAGGATTCGAATTTTCTGTGAACAAGATATTTCTGGTTAGGTCCTTGTTTGCTGTTGCTTAACAAATTACTCCAAAACATTGAAGCTTAAAGCAATTTTATAATACTTCATAATTTGTGATCCATGGGATCAGCTGGGCAATTCTTCTGATATACAGAGTGTTAACCAAAGTCAGTGTTACTCATCTGGCAGATGGGCTGGTCTGGAGGGTCCAAGGCAGCCTTACTCACATGTCTGCCATCTTGGTGAGGATGGCAGAAAGGCTGTGTTCACCTGGGATTCTGAACTAGATCACCTACATGTAACCTCTCCTGTCAGTCAGATTTCTTACATATCAGCTCAGGGGTCACAAAGAGGGTGTTGCGAGAGAGAAGAGCTTGAAGCTTTCAGCTTCTTAAGCCCTTGAGCCCCAAAACTGGCCCATCATCATTTCTGCCATATTTAATTTGTTGAAGCAGATTTGAGGGGAGAGAATAGCAGCTCTATTTATTAATAGGAGAGATTTCAAAGATTTTGTGGCCATCTTCATTTTGCCACACATGTGGTTACAAAAGTCAGGTAAATATGCCTATTCAAAGCCTACATATTCTTAGCAATCTAGCATGGAGTCCTAAGTAGTGAGATATATCATTGAACATATATCATAATATTCATTTTGTAAGTTTTAAATATTCCTATTTACATAATAACCAAGTAACATGAATAGACCTGGTTTGGATCCTGAGTTGGGAAAATTAATGATAAAAAGAAATCTAGGTCAAAGAGGAAATTTGAATATGGGCTGTGTATTGGCTATGGACTTGTGGATAGACTGGGTAGTGGATAATTTTTTTTAGATGTGATAATTTTTAGATGCTATAATGCCATTATGGTTATATTAGAAACTGCTCTTATTGCTGTTTTAAAGAAACATACTGACATATTTAGGAATGAAAGGACATGCGTTTTGTGATTTTCTTTAAAATACTCTATCTACAAAAGTGGGTAGATAAATGAAATAATTATGGCAAAGTATTGATGATTACTGGTGTTGATGTGAGTATATGAGGGCTCATTATACTCTACCTTTTTAAATTTTCTAATAATATAGATGAAAAAGAAATGCTCTCTTGTTTTAACAATGCACCTTCTTTATAATTATCACTGAAGCATTATTTTATGAAGAAATGTTTCAAAAGTCATAGTATATTTCTGAAGAAAAATTGCTTGTTATTTTTAATTTATTATGCACTGGTTGTCTCCAAAAGTTGGTATACTAACAAAATCCCCTGAGTCTATTCTCAGCAGCCTTTTTATTAGCTTTCATCATTAACCTAACATAATTTCCTTCATATTCATTTCTCCCCTCACAGTTATTCATTGAATGCCTACTATGTGCCAGCCATATACAAGGAGCCAGAGATGAAATTTTGGAAAACAGCAGCAAACAACTAAAGTGGACCTAATAATTACGTTTCAGTTCATAATACAGTGAGAGAGGCATACATTTTTTAAAAAATCCTGCCACAATACATTTATGTAATCACAGCGATGATATGTACATTGGAGGAAAGATCCACATAACTTTGAGAATAAGCATCAGGGGATCTTACCTTACCTAGGTGGTTACTGACAGAGGAAGGGATATTTAATTTAAATTGGAAAAAGATATATAGTCAAGGCAGGGAGAAGACCACAGTAAGGAAAGTTCCTGAGGAAGCATGGTGTATCTAAAAAGCTAAACTAAAAGAAGGCATTTTTGTTTAGAGCACTGAGGGCTTAGGGAAGGGGAATCCCAAACGCATAGGCAGGTACTAGGGAGGAGCCAGACTGCACTTGTCTTCAACCTCTGAAAAGTTAGATTAGTAATATTGCTTCAGAAGAATTCCTGCTTTGGGGAGCTTACGTTAGTGGTAATTGCATTAGTTATCTATTGTTGCAAACAAATTAGCCAAGAATTAGCAGCTTAAAACAACAAACATTTATCATATCTGTCACAGTTTCTGTGGTTAGGAATCTGGGCATAACTTAACTGGGTCCTCTGCCTCAGTCTCTGATGAGGTTGGAGTCAAGCTGCAGGCCAGGCCTACAGTCACCTGAAAACTCAAGTGGGGATCAAAAATCTCCTTCCTAGCTCACTCAAGTGGTTATTAGCAGGAATTTGTTCCTTGTGGCCTGTTGAACTGAGGGCCTCACTTCTTCACGGTGCCACAGCAGTCTCTCCTCAGTTTGCTGATAAAGTGGCAGCTGCCTTCCCCCAGTGTGAGTGATGAGAGAGAGGGAGGTGGACAAGGAGAGTAAAAGAGAGACCTAGATGGAAGATAAAGTCTTTTTGAAACCTAGTCTTGTGCATGAGAGTAGGGCAAGCGCTGAAGGGGCTCCCATGCCATGTGTGTAAGGCTTGGAAAACATTTTTTCAGGCATAATGAGAGGTACTGCTTCTCCTCTGAAGCACTTTGTATCTGGAGTTTGTTCCTGAAGTATCGCATTTTATTGAAGCAACATATAAGAATCCAGAACTTAATTGAAGAGCCACTGAGGATAGTCTGCTAGAAATACAGGGGTATAAAAACAAACTTGCCATATTGGTGATACATGAAAGTGGCATTTTTGGCAGAATAAGCAGTGGGAAGAACTCTGTTAACAATGCGACATTTTGGGATAAGGTTCTCCATAATGGGATTGACCATACAGCCAACCGCTTCCTGAGTGTTGAAGGAACCTATGGAGATAAAACCTGTCTTATGACAGAAGGATGAGATGAGAAAAAGAGTGTAAAGACAATCAGCAGCCCTATGCCCTTCATATGGACAATGACTCAAAAACTGGTTGTCTTGTACACCCGTTTTGGCCAAAGGCAAAATGTGCACTGTTGAGAAATGACCTGGTTTTAGTGCACAGTCCAAAGACAGATGTCTCTACAGAGCTGGGTTTATAAGTTTTACTTAGATGCTGATATATTTGTTTGGCTTGCAAATTCTGAATCAAATGAACATGGAAAAACAGTTTCTTCACAAAGGAAATAAACAACTTGTGACAGTTTGAAATTCTTTTGTGAATCCTAAAAAAAGTTGAGATGTTTTTGAACTAATCCATTCCTGTGAGTGTGGTACCCTTTAATTGCACAAGATTCACTTTGGATCAGACTTTGTCAGTGAGGTATGAGCCAGCTTTGGTCTCTACCCTCTTGCTGGGACTGATATAAATGGAGACACAGAGAGAGACAGACACAGAAACAAAAGAAGCTACCATATTTG
>PVKH010039068.1:0-11234 GCA_004027955.1 Chaetophractus vellerosus | reverse complement strand
CCCTGCCCACGGCGGCTCCGCCCGCCCATGGCGGCTTGCCCTTCTCAAGGCGGTCTGCCCGCTAGGAGAGGTCGCTGGGAACCGAACCCGGGGCCTCCCATGTGGTATACGGGCGCCCTATCCAACTGGACTATACGGCCAGCCCCGATTTTTTTTGCCACATTTGTTACATCATTCTCTCTCCCCCAATATTTTCTAAATATTTGAGAGTAGGTTGCATATATCATACTCATTAAGTACTTAATACTTCAATGTATATTTCCTAAGTAAGAACAAGGATTTCACTTATCTACCCTCAGTAAGTACTGTTATTAAGTTCAAGAAATGTAACATTCATATAAAGCATACAGTCTATTCCGTTTTTTTCAGTTGTCCCAATAATGTCCTTTTGGGCATTTTCTCCTCCATTATTAGATCCAGTGCAAGATTGTATTGCATTTAATTCTTACTGTCTTTTTACTCTCTCTTTTGTTAAATTGTAGAAACAGAAATTCTCCTCTCTAACCCATTCCCAAGAAAACAATTTAGTGGGATTAATCACAACCACAATGTTGTGCTACCCTCATGACCATCTGTTACCAGAATTTTTCCATCACCCCAAACAGAAACTCTGAACCCGTTATGCATTATCTCCCCATTGCCTCTCTCCATACCCCTGGTAACCTTCAAATCTATTTTCTATCTCTCTGAATTTACATATTCTAATTATTTCATGTAAGTGGAATCATATGCTATCTGGCCTTTTGTGTATGACTTATTTCACTCAACATAATGTAGCATATCAGAACTTCATTCTGTTTTACAGTTGAATAATACTCCATTGTATGTATATACCACATTTTGTTTATTTGTTTATCCATTCATCCACTGATGGGCATTTAGGTTGTTTCCACCTTCTGGCTTTTGTGAATAATGCTGTTATGAACATTGGGTCACAAATATCTGTTGAAAGAGTCCCTTCTTTCAATATTTATGGGTATATCCTAGAAGTGGGATTGCCAGGTCATATGGCTCTTCTGTGTTTTACTTTTTGAGGAATTGCCAAACTGTTTTCCGTACCAGCTGCATCATTTTCCATTCCCAGCAACAATATACTAGGGCTCCTATTTTTCCACATCCTTATTAGCACGTTATTTTCTAATTTTTAAATAATGGCCATTCTAGTGGGTATGAGGTGGTATCTCATTGTGAATTTTTTTGTTTTTGTTTTTTTTTTTAAGAGTTACTAGAGATTGAACCCTGGACCTCATATATGTGAGGCAGGCAGTCAACTACTGAGCTATACCCACTCCCCTTCATTGTGGTTTTGATTTGCATTTTCCTAATTGTTAAATAATGTTGAGGATTTTTTCATGTGCTTATTGGCCATTTTTAAATCTTCTCTGGAGAAATATTTATTCAAGCCCTTTGCTTGTATTTTAATTGGATTTTTGGTCTTTCGTTGTTGATTTGTAGGAGTTCTTTATATATTCTGAACATTAAACCTTTAATGTTCAGAATGTGGTTAGCAATTATTTTCTCCCATTCTTTTGGTTCTTTTCACTGTCCTGATAATGTCCTTTACACAAAAGTTTTTTAATTTTGATGAAGTCCAATCTATCTATTTTTTTCTTTTGTTGCTTATACTTTTGGTGTCATGACTAAGAATCCACTGCCTAATACAAGGTTCTAAAGATATTTCTCCACTTTCTTCTAATAATTTAGCTCTTATATTTAGGTCATTGATCCCATTGAGAGTTAATTTTTGTTCATTGTGTAAGGTAGGGGTCCACCCTCATTCTTTTGCATGTGGATATCCCAGTTTTCCCAGCACCATTTGTTGAAGAGACTGTTAATTCCCCTTTAGTGGACATGGCATCTAGTGTTTGTTTTTTTAACTGTTGTTTTTTGGCCTTCGATATTTCAATTAAGCTCTCATCTGTGGTGTTCTAGGGTCTACACAGTACATTTGCATACGTGGTCTCACCTTTTAAAAACTTCTTACCATGGAAAATTTTAAATATGCAAAGGTAGGATAAGGGACTTCCCATGTTTTAATAACTTAAGCTATTATGAATCCATTGCCAATCATATTTCTTCTTTACCACATCTTCCACACCCCACTCTTGTGGCACTGTCTGCATTTGAAGAGCATAGACTAGGAAAGAGGCCTGTGTAGGCACTGAAAGTGAGCCCATCATATTGTCTCCTTTTAAAACTAACACAAACTAAGCAGCGTGATACATCCATGTAGTAAAATACTCTGAAGCTGTACCCCAAAATAGCATCATTCTATATAATGATGTGGAAAAATTCTCCAAGATGTACAGTTAAGTAAAAAAGAAAAGGTACAGAGAAATGGATATTACATGTTAACCTTTTGAGTGGAGAGTAAAGAGGTGTGGGTGGGAGGAAGAAAAGTAAGATGTACAGGAGAGATAAATAAGAAATTGAATGATTACTATGGGAAGTAGAAATTGCGCAGCAAGGGAGCAAGGCAAGAATGCACTTGACACTGTGTACCTTTTTCCTGCTGTTAGCTTTTAAACCACATAAATGTATTGCCTGCTAAAGAAATAATTTTTTTAGAGTAACATTTGTTAATATTTTTAAATGACAGTATTTGTTTTTAAATTTTTATTATTCTGAAAGCTTAAAGTAATAAATGAACCATTTCTATTTTCCTCCCCTTACTTTTAAAATTGTAATATAAAGACCATTACATGACAAAGAAGAAACTGGTTACAGAGCATAAAGACACAAAAGATTTGAGACAGGACTGCCACTTGGAGATGTCTGGATTTTGTGCCGCTGAATTGCCTTTATGTTATTTCTCCTCAAAATGTACATGTTCATCAGGGAAGCATGTGAACACAGCATCAAATGCCTTTCAGGATGGTAGAAATCATGATGAATCAGTGGAGCATTGTAAGTACGATAACTCTTTGAAGAAAATACAGAAGAAAACGTTTAAAAAATCATTAGCCTGCCCTGATGCACAAAAGGTTTTTACTCCTTCAGAGGCAATTGACAGATTTATGCCTAGGACAACACAGTTGCTGGAGCGGAAAAGAAGAAGAGAAGATGATCGTAGACTTGGAACTTCTCTTGAAACAAGCACAAATAGTAGTGAGGTTTTAATTGGGCCTCTTTTACCAGATATACCTAAAGTGGATATGCATGATGAGTCATTGAATACAACAGCAAACTTAATTCGGAGTAAACTTAAACAGGTAAAATCATTTAAGAAACTCTTCTAAGAGCCTACTTGGCTATAAGACTAACACATAACTAAATGGAGAATCATTTGAGGGAATTTTAGAATTGTACTTTTTTTTTTTTTTTTTTTTTTCATTTTCAGTTTTTTTATTTGTTTTTATACAGTGATCTCTGTTGGATTAACTGAATTTGACTAACATTTTCTTTAATACCATTATTCTTTGCTTTAAAGAATGAACAGGATATATTTTATAACTTTAGATATAAAAATATTTAAAGCCGTGTATTCCATCAATGAAATTAGTCCCTGAGGGTGGAGTTCAAGCCCTTCCCCTTTTTTAAAGCTACATAGATGGTTGGTTTTGTTGTTGTTGTTTTTGTTTTTTAAGGAGGTGCTGGGGACTGAGCCTGGGGCCTCATACATGGGGAACAGGCACTCAAACCACTGAGCTATATCTGCTCCTCCAGTTGGTTTTAATATGAGCCAAAGTTTGAGAACCACTGTATTTAAGGAAAATTATTACAAAGTATGTATTTCTACCAAATTCAGAGTTATTACAAATTACATTAATTGTGAAATACTTATTTTGCTTCTGTGAGAAAGACATATATGGAGAGATTTCTACAGCTTGGGCTTTAAGTTCTGTATTCAAATATAAACTTAAAAGATTAGAACTAGATTGTGCTATTTATGTAGTGATTTTTTTTTTCATTATTTACATTTCCTAAGCACATGTAAAAGAAAGTTAATATTTGAAGGGCACCTTTTTATTGGGGAAGAGGGCATTAGGAGGTCATAAACTGAGGGTGAAAGACCATTCTCTTGTTTTAACTTCAGGGTTTAGAAAGTGTTTTTTATTTATACGTTGTATATGAATTTTCTAATGTGATTTATAAGGGAGACTAGGGTAGTTTAATTTCTTTTATGTAAATTTTCTACCTGAAAATTATTATCTGATTAAGGATGAGGGGTTGTTGTATAAGAAGAATCCATGTACTCAATGTCTGTGCTCTCTTAGATGTTTTAGTTTGTGTTGACACCCTTATTTCCTTTAGATACAGCTAAACTGAGGCAGAGATATATAGCTATCTCAACAAGAGTTGATTGCATTTTGAAGGGAAAAGTGTGAGGTCCAAATCCTAAATACAGAAAAAAAGACAAATACTAAACACAATTTACTACAATTTTGAATAATTCTCTATTTTAAATGAAGATTGTCTTATTCTGCTTTGACTTATTGTCCACCCTTTTTCTGATGATGTATTTTGATTTTCGTTTTACCCTAAGAAAATGAAGGATTATGCTGTTTACTACTCATTTCTCTGATTTTTTTCATTTCTCCCCCTCAAGCCTCTGTCTCTAAATACATCATACATTATCAGTGTTTCATGTTATACATAACCAAGATATCTGTATCCACAAAATAACAAGTGACTTTAGATCTGTAAAGGAATGCTAAAATAAAGTACATGTTTACTTTTCTCCTCACCCCACCCCCAATTTTTTTTTCTTGTTAAGTGACTTTAGAAATTTTATTTACTTTTTTACCTTCTGCTATAAAAACTAAAATTTAGTGGTTCTCATTTTTGTAAACTAGGTAATTTCATCTGTGCCAAAGCCTTCAAAGGACAACCTGGAAGATGCCCATACAAGTCATCCATTAAAACAAAGAAGAAGAATATAGATTGCCAGCAGCAAATTAGTATTTATTTTTAATTTTTAGACTATTTAATTCTTGAAGATATTTTACTGCTGTTATTTTTTTAATGTACTTTTCTGTGTAATTTTATCCAAGCTATTAGTCTAACAGTATTATCTTTTAAAATTATAGTTTATTATTCCTTGTTATAGATATTATTTTGGTCCATCTTAAAATAGCAGAAACTGTCTTTGTCATCTAACATTATATCTCATTTTCATTACCTCATATTACAATAACTGTATGTAAACTAATCGAATCAAATATAAAGACTTTACAGTACAAATAATTTAGACAACCAGGCTCCATTTCTGATTTCTTAATACAAGTATTCAGTGATTCACATTCTAAAAACTAGAAGTCAGGATGTTTCTGAATGCCAGGACTTCAAAATCAAGACAATTCTGTAAAGTAAAAAAGTTAATAAACTATTAGAACAGAACTGAAATTAGAATCTTACTTTCTTTGGTTAACTTCTAAGAATAATTTACTCAGTCTAAGTAATCAAAAGCAAATCAGTACTTGTAAATGCTTTGGCCACTACTTTTGGCACATCTTCTTTTTTCTCTATCAGTGAGCCACATAATTGGAAATCCAGATATGTCAGACTGTTTGCCTTTTTTTTTTTTTAATTGATTAAAATAATTTGACTTTACCAACTGTGTGCCTTTCTTTTCTCTCTGTCCTTAAGGCCCTGATGCCTAGTGGATGGATAGAATTTGAACTTATCAGTTAATTAGGTTAAATATGTTTTTGTGACCTACTCATCCAAACTTGCTGGGATGCTACTAGGTGATAGTAATAATAGAAGCTGCTTGCATATGAGCTAATTAAATATATATTTCTTGTTGATATCTAATGTAAAAGATATATTAGAGTCCTGAGCATGGAATTCAAAAGAGCAAGATGATGTCTAGATGAGGGTTTCTCAGACTTTAAGGTTCTATGAATCACCTCAGAATCCTGGTAAAATGCAGATTCAGGTGGTCTTGGATGGGGCCCAAGATTCTGCATTTCTCACATGCTCCCAAGTGATGCCACTGCTGCTAGTGCATAGCTACCCTTTGAGTAGCAAGGCTCTAGATGACTGGGTTGCCAGTGAACTCCGGGAGCCACTGAAGAAATGCTGGTTGTTCCATCCTAAGTAGTTACTCCATTCTAGTCCGTTATTCTACACTGTTTTCAGCCATCAGTCTCTTCAAGTTAGAGGTTTACCCTTCACACATGCTTTTCTACCATACTTCCAAACAGAATTAAAATGTGGGTTTTAGGGAATAAACTACAATGGGAAGGAACCAGATGTAGCTCAGTGGTTGAACACCTGCTTCCCATGTACAAGGTCCTGGGTTCAATCCCTGGTACCTCCCAAAAAAAACAAAAACAACTACTCTCATTGGGGAGTGGTTATAGCTCAGTGGTGTTGAGCACCTGCTTCCCACCCAGAAGGTCCTGGGTTCAATCCCTGGTACCTCCTTAAAAAAAAAACTACAATGGGAAAAGTTAGAGACAGGAGTTAAGATGGCTAAGGACATCTTTAAATCCTGCAAGTTAATTCACCCAGGACTTCAACTTACTACAGAAAAAAAAGGTTTCTATATCAAATGTTTTCAAAGCACAGTTGGTCAAAGGAAGAATTAGGAAGGAAATTTTAAGAGCCAAGTGAATTATTAGGCTGACCCAGCTTGGAAAACTTGTCAGATTCAAATATGAAAAACCATCATACAAATAAAATACCTGTGTCCAAAATTCTAAAAACGTATTTTTTTCCCATTGACAACAGTTGGACGGAAAGAGATCAATTGTTATCCTAGTACTTGCCTTAACTATGTGTCTTTCCTTTATTCAATATTCTTTCTGTCCCGTAAAGCAAGCCAATACACCCTGGTTTTGGTTTGGGAAAATACCACCATACAGGAAATCAGAAATTGTATGTGCCTAGAGAGGTTACAAGTTCAATAAAAGTCTGTTGACTCTAGTCACTTAGTCACTAATGGCTTAGAGCCAAAAGCACTAGGATGAGGTCGAGCCCTTCATGGTTGCCAGGATTTCATCTAAACATCAATAGGCTGAAGCCCTGCAGAAAAGGTATCTAGCAGGTATTACTTTTCTGACCCTTATCTTATGGTTATAAAGTTGCTTAAATTTCCCCTCAACCAATTTGGGCTGTTGGCACTTATAACTATACCTTTGCTTCTGGTAAGCAAGGTCCAAACACCTCCAACAAAAGTCTGTCTTTTCTTACTGCTTTTTCAAAGTCTGCAAAAGATATCTTGCCATCATTGTCATAATCCTAGGGTGGAAGATGATACCTTGGTAAATAATAAAATTTTCAATTTTGCATAGAAATTAGCTGTCTAGACAAAAAGGTTTATTTACATAAATCAAAAGTTTTGTTTGTTTTTTACAAACAAACTTTATTCCTGTTATTCTAATAGTCATACCTGTGTTATCTTAGAGGTATAAAATGTGGCCCTATCCTTAAAGTATTTATACTCTAGGTACCCCATTATTATATTGCTACTTTAATGATAAAATAAGTGCAATAGGGCAATAATTTTCAACTTAATTTTTAGTAGTAGAATCTGTTCCTCAAAGGATCTTTTACTTGGGAATCTAAAAGGATAAAAGTGAAGTTGCTCTGTTAAGGAGCGAGGTCCTGGGAGTTACAGCACTAACAGTTCAGGATGGGCTAGAGTCAAGAGAGAAAAAGCCTTGCAGACCACTCCTGGGTCTTTAAGGATGGTTGAGATCCATGTAGGTGGAGAGGTATGTGGAGGAGATGCAGAATGGTCCAACCTGAGTTATGAGAATAAGCAGATGTCTAAGTCAGTAAGAAGACAGACCTGCTTGGAGTGGACTATGAGAAATTCAGTTATCTGGTACAGGGCGGTGGGTAGATTATGAATGTTTTTAACTGCTTAATTGAGCTTGGATTTGATTTGATGGGTCCTCAATTTTTAACTTCTGGGCATAACTAAATATGGGTTGCTAAGTGTTGAATCTAGAGAAAGGTGTGAATAATTGTCAGGAAAACGTTCACTCCTTAACATTTCCTTTCAAACAAGAAAAGGGGGAAGGGGGCAGGTGCTGGGGAACATACTGTCTCTCAAGTGAGTCTGCCTTCCGCCCTAGCAACAGCTAGTGAGAATACTTGTAACAGAAGTTCTAACTCTGGAGTCTGTGTTAGCTGAATCAGAGACACTGAGGAAGTAGTCCTCCCTCTGTCTCTCCCGACTCCTCCCCCACCCCCCTTACTGTGCCCTCTTTGTTTCTTTCCTAAACTCCAGAATAATGTAGGTGAGCCAGGCCTGGGATGCTCTAGACCCACAGAACCTGACTGGTATGCAATTACATGTCATAGTAAGAAAAGGGTATAAGTCACAATGCCCATAATAAAGAGGTACTCTAGGTTTCATTGAAAGACCAATTCTGCACCCCATTTCCTAGTGTGACCTTGAGTAAATTATTTAACCTATCTGTACTTCAGTTTTCTCATCTGCAAATGGTGGGTAATAGTTTCTATTTCATAGGATTGTTTCAAGGATAAAATGAGCTCATATGTTAAAGTTCCTTAGAAGGACCTATATACAGTAAGCACTCCAGCATGGTCACTATTTTTATTATTATGTTATGTTGCTCTAATGAATATTTAGATGAATTGGAGGGGTGAGGTAATGAAGACAGACTAGAGTAGCATCCACCTTTACATGGATTAAATCTGGCCTCCCCCCCAATTTAATGATAGAAAAAAAAATTTTTTTTAATTAAATTTCCCTTCACATAGTGACTCATTCAATCAACCAGCCATTCAAAAGATATCTTTTGAGCACCCACTAAGAGTCAGGCGCTCTTCTAGGCACTGGCTAGAGCAGAGAACAAAAAGCAAAAACAACAACAAGAAAAAAAACACTCCTGCCCTCATGGAGGTTACATTCATTATAGAGAAAAATAAATCATTTCCTCATCTTTGGCTTTACCCATCATGATGAGTGTAATGAATTGCAGCTTTTCATTCTTACCATTTTCTTCAGTGTTATATCAACCAACTCTTTTATTCCTTCATCAGTCTCTTCCTCAGATGACTGTTGATGTAGACTGTTCTTCAACATGTCAAATATTTCTTCTCGAGAAATGTAACCATCACCATTCAAATAATAAACTTCAAAACAGACTTTTCAGGGAGTAAAAAATGTTATGACTTTTATAAGAACAGTTAAAATGTCATGAGTCTTCTCCTTAGTTATTTCAATATATAAAAAAGTTTAAAAACAATTTATACAGCATGCAATTACTGGCTTAATCTGCTATATGGTAGTAAAATTTTAGAATATAAAGTTACATTTCTTCCTACAAGATTTAAATATGTCTTGGAGTATGGAAAGAAAGGCTTATGAATTCTGGATTTTGAAATTTAGGGTTTAAAATTTGATGAAGCTGCAATGAAAAGGTAAATATTTTTGAAACAATTGATCATCCAATACATCTATGCACATACATGGATACATATATATGGATCAATTTGAGATTTCTTCTTACATAGAGTACAAAAAAGAATTACACACTTCACTATGTCACTGACAAAGAACATTTTTCAGTATACTGGGAAAGTAAGTCCATCATTTCCTTGGGGCCTATTCATTTGCATTATACAAAATTGTTAAATAACGTCCCCCTGGAGAGTATCTTCCATTTCACTGTGTAAGTACTACCACAGTTCCCTCTTTTGTCCAACAAATGTCCTTACACAGGTCCTGGGAATACAGCAATGAGGAGCTCTCATGGAGTTTTTAGTCCAGATAATGATTTAGCAAAAGCAATAGGACCAGGATTAAAACTCCAGGGTATCAGATTAGCTCTGTCTTTCCGCTGAATTTTCTCCAATCGGTAGCATATGTATGAGTTTGCAACACAATCCTACTAGAAGTAGTATTTTCCCCAAATTAACATATTTGAATGTATATGAACGATTTTTAGGAAGTAGGATTAGAGAAGGAAATTTTTGTGATAGTGTGATGCTGTGCAACCAAGCACAGTTGCATTCAGCTTCACAACCACTTTCACAAAACATTATTGCCACAACTAATTTACATCCATGAAACTTAGCTTTTAACTTCTCAGGGAGACTTTTATATAAAAACACTGCAACAAACTTTAATGTAAACTACATTTGAATGTTACCCCACGAAAAATACACCAAAGAAAGAAGTTAAAAAGAAAAAAAATGGCACAAAACAAAGAAACAAAAAATTCATAAATGTCACAGAAAGTTGGTGATTTTTTAAAATGTTGCCATCATTTTAAAATGTGCATTTAATTCAGGGATCTTTATTTTAAATGTCCCAAATTCACGTTCAAGCGAAAGAACAAGGGATAAAAATGTGTATTATATTTATACAGAACTCTGCAGTTTTTTCTTAAGTAATTTGACATCTTAAGCATTTTGCTCCCTTGAAAACTATTTAAAATTGCTTGGGGCTGGCCGTATAGCCCAGTGGATAGGGCGCTGGTATACCACATGGGAGGCCCCGGGTTCGGTTTCCAGGGACCTCTCCTGGCGGGCAGACCGCCTTGAGAAGGGCAAGCCGCCATGGGCAGGCAGAGCCTCCGTGGGCAGGGCAAAAAAGCTGCCACGGACAGGGCAAAGCCGCCACGGGCAGGGCAGGTCGCCCGGGAACGGAGCACAGCCAGCCACCCGCGAACTGAAGCAGAGCCGGCCGTGAATGGAAGCAGAAGCCGCCCACAAGCGGGGCAAAGTCGCCTGCATGGTGACCGGTCTCAGCGCGTCACCGCAACAGGGGGAGACAAAGTGGACAGAGAGGAACACAGGAATGGACACACAGCAAGAGCAAGCAGAAGGGGTGGGGGGGGATATGTAATCAATAAAAAAATAAATCTTTAAAAAAATAAATAAAATAAAATAAAATCGCTCCTATTCTCTTTCCAGGGTTTCTCAACCAGTGTGTGACACCAGAGATTTAAAACATAGGAAATATGCATTACACCAATTGTACAGGTGAGGTGAAATAAGAACTATTTGTAGGCAAAATCGTGAATTGGGAGATTTTCGTTTTTGGAATTCCTAATCTTTTATGTTAGGAAGTTCCATTAATAACCATCTTCCCTTTTGGGCTACCATTGTCCTCAACCTTCTTGCTTCCTGTTTTCTCTTCCTTCTCTTCATTCATCAAAACCAACTTTAACACTAGAGTATTTATTCCCAGTGGATTAGTGTGCTTTACCTCCTCTTGTGTCAACCCCTCACATTTTCTTTGATGAAAAGTCAAGAAGGGTCCTGTAAATGACATAGCACTGCTCTTTCTCATTCTCTAGCCTCTG
>PVKH010039067.1:0-11233 GCA_004027955.1 Chaetophractus vellerosus | reverse complement strand
CCCATAGGAGCAACCTGGCCACTTTCTGAGTTAATATATACTGTCTTAAGTGGTCCCTGGTCACTTTCAAAATCTGCCCAACAGTCTCCCAAATGCCATTTTATTTCATTCAGTTAGCAGGGTCTGCCCCATCTTTCTTCCCTTCTCCTAGAATTGATACAGACAAAAGCTCACTTTTATTCAGCGCACACACACACAATACACACCTCGATATAAACACAAAGGAAAGAAAAGAGATTCATCATTACATCATCCAGAAGTCACCAGTGAGGTATTTGCACGACCATGTCACATCTTCAGCCTCTTGTATGTTGCAGCAAGAGTGTAATCAGCACAGCATCAGAGGCTAGTTAAGAGATTGGGCTCTGCACTTCCAGAGGCCTGGATTTGAATCTCGACCCTGCCACTTACTTTCCGTAGACCTTAAACAGATTTCTTTATCTTTCTAAGCCTCTTATGCCTCTTCTGTGAATTGGAGAAATTAATAATGCCTGTCACCTTGGATTGTCATGAAAATTAAATGAAATATCACATGTGAAGCATGACGCTCCATGCGTGACACATAGAAAATAAAATGCTCAGTAAGTGCCAGTGATGGTTGTTGATGAGGACAATCCTCTCGTGCCATTTGGCACTATCAAAGCTTGTCTTTTTGCATGCCGTGAGCCTGTACTCGTCCTCCCTTCTCTCCTCACACACCATTTTATAGCCATTGACAAATGCAGAGCATCACCAACATGTAACTTAGGTAAATACTTTCAAGTCTGTTGTCAGCCAGGCCAGAAAGACTTTAGGAACTTATGTGTGCCCAGCACATGGCTGGACACTGGAAGATGTAGGAGAAGTATAAAGCATGTCTCTGGACCCCAGGAGTTTACAAGGCTGTCCTAAAAATCCAGGCACCGTAGAGTTCAGTTTTGTAACATTTGGATTGGATTTAGTGCCACAATTTTAATGTCCTGTTGATCTCTTTATGACATTCTATTTTAATCATCTTTTCCCACTAGCATTACTTGGGAATCAGGAAAGGGGAAGGCATTACTAATTTTCACAAAGGATAGGATCCGAACTACTTTGCCTTGCCACTAGAGTATACCATCTGAGGCCCACCCAGCATCCAGGCCCCTCTCTCTGATTTACCATTCATTCCTTTGCCTGTTTCATAAGACCACATCATTGCTTATGGAAAACTGCTTCCGAGTGTCTTAAAAGACAACATGAAGCTGAGAAATCAAAAGTTCATGTCCACAGGGAAACTAATTAATAATATTGAGTGCTGCTGCATGTCAGAATTGCTGAATTAATCTGAATCAGTGCACAAATAAGATTGACTTCAAGGCTGGGTCTTTCTTTTGGATAAAGGATTTTATAATTAAAACATCTAGCTTCGTTGCTTCAAGAAAAAAGGCCAAAGTTTCCTACATAGGGATGGCAGAGCATTTTTCATCTGTGCCAGTTCTTGTATTTGAGATCCCACCAAAGAGTTGGCATTGCCCCTTTAAGCATGTAGCTCAGAATGTGGTCTTTGGAGTGAGAGCTGGGATTGTTACCCAGTTTGGCCGTTTCCTAGGTGTGACATTGGGCAAAGTACTAACAACTCCCCAAACCTTGATTTTCCTACTCTGTAAAATAAAGATGATAGTAGAACCTACACATAAGGTTATTGGAAGGATTATGAGTGAAGAACTGAAATGTAAAGCACTTAGAATGATGCCTGTCCTGTAGCAATCAATGAATGTTGTCTATGAAAATGTTATTGTTGAATCTGAAGTGGTAAGCTGGGAAGCATTCCTCCACTTGTACTGCTGACAATAAAGGAAATAGTGATGCTCTGAAAAATGCGTTGGAAATCTCTATAGAGAATTAGTGAACCCAAAAGTGCCCACTGCAAGTATGGGAAGAGTCAGGGTGATAATCCCTGGAGAGAAGTAAATAGAGTTTAACTTGTAAGATGTAAAATGTGAAATTGATGCCGCAGAGGTGTTTAATCCAGAAACCTCGGGGGGGGTCTGCACCTCTCGGGATAAAGGCAGGGGGTAGACAGGGGATCCCTATGCTGCTTTCTGGTGCCTGGAGTCTGTGACCCTGCGTGACATCTGAACGAAGTCTTGTGTCTAGCTGTACACAACAACCGGCATTTCACTGATTGCTGCCTTTGGTGTTTTTTCTTCTCTGCCTCTTCTCTTGAATGTCACCCTTGGAACCAGACATAGAGGATCCCTATGATTGCAAGAAATGCAGGATGAGTTTCCCCACTCTGCAGGAGCACCGGAAGCACATCCATGAGGTGCACTCCAAGGAGTACCACCCCTGCCCCACATGTGGCAAGATCTTCAGTGCCCCCTCCATGCTGGAGCGGCACATGGTGACCCATGTTGGAGGGAAGCCCTTCAGCTGCGGGATCTGCAACAAGGCCTACCAGGTGACCTCAGGTTCTGGTGGGAGGTCTTTCTCCACTGCCTGAGCTACTCTCCACTTGGTCTTCCTCAGTTCACGTATTTTGGCTTATAGATCAGTTCTTGTCTCCAAGATACAGTAACTTGGCTGGTTCTCATGAAGAATGCAACTTGAAATTATTTACATTCTCTAGGGAGACCTGGTCAGAGTTATACAGTGGAGGAGCTTTAATTGGAGCAGAGAGTTCTTATACTCCCCCCGCTTCCTCCCTCTCTGATTTCAGCCTTGTCCTGAACTGAGTGCTGATTTTCCCCTTGGATGCTCACGTACTTTAGAACCTATTGACCCTGTGTGTCAAGCGACATGAGACTGACAATGAGGAGTGTAACACTACCTAAGAATTTAGCACAATTACTGCTTTTTTTTTTTCAAGCTTCCAGGAAAGAGTTCTGCTTTTTTACCTTTGAATTTGATATGTGGTTAAAGTGAAACCCAATATAGAACTAAAAAGAAACCACCACATCTATCAGAAATTCTAAAACCACAGAGAAAAGAACGGTTCTTGTTGGTGTCTGTAAGATTTGGTTATATATGAAGAAGCATAGCAGGTAATTTTAGATCAACAAACATTGAGAGTTCACCTTGCTCCAGGCCTTGTGCCATGAACACCAGGGTTACAGAGCTGAATGAGACCTGGGCTTGACCTCTAAGAAAACTGTGGAATTGTAGGGAGAGTATTCTGGATACTACTCTGGAACCCAGCAGGAGCAAGAGGGGCACTTACTTATGGAGCAGGGCCAACATGTGCCCCTTCTCGAGCACATTGCTCCATCATACTCCCGGGCCTCTGAGGAGCAGTGAGATCCAGCCCAGTGGTGAAGAACACGATGCTGAAGTCAGAGGCCAGGGTTTGCATCCTAGCCCCACCACTTACTAACTGGGTGGCCTTGGACAAGTCATTTAACCCCTCAGTGCCTCAGCTTTCACCTCACTGGTGGATCATAACACCTCCCTCATAGGGTTGCTGTGAGGACTGAGTTTATAAAGGATTCTGCCGAGCCCTGCCCTGCAGGGGTCTTTCAGGAAATACACAATTGCTTCATTCCCACAAACACCAGCCTCTCCTATAATTCAATACTCAGTTTGATAGGTAAGAGAGAGTGATTCTAGATCCATAGGCTTACTGAGAATATTCTTCTCTCTCCAGCTTTCCTGGAATATTCTAAGATCTAACCTTTGCAAATCCGTTGTAGCAATTGTCTGGTTTGTGGTACCACAATCGGACCCACCACCCTGATGTGTTTGCTGCTCAGAACCATCGATCTTCCAAGTTCTCATCACTCCAGTGCAGCTCCTGTGACAAAACCTTTTCCAACACCATTGAACACAAGAAGCATATCAAAACTGAACACACAGGTGACGCTTGGGGAGCATAGCGAGGGAGTGCGAGCGGCTGAGAGGGAAGGGCTTGATCATATAGCACCCCTGGTTTCTGTTCCCAGATTCTCCCTTCCACTGCTGTAATGTGGTATGCTGTGGTAATCACCTTTGTCTGCGCAGCACACCTGAAAGATACAGCCCGGTCTATCAGTCACAATAGTTTGAGTGGTGGTGATCAGACCTGGGAACCCAGAGCTGTGTAAGCTTCTAGCATCCCCTGAGTGAGGATCCGTCTCTGTGCGGGGGAAGAGTGTCAGCTCTGGTGCCCGTCAGGTCTGGGTGGAAATCCTGACTCCAGCCTTAACTGGCTGCGTAACCTTGGCAAGTAACATCTCTTTTCTGAGCCTGTTTCCTTCTCTGCAGGGAGTTACCAGTGCCTGCCTTGCAAGTAGACCTGGGGATAATCACAGCAGCTAGCAGTTCTGGAGCATTGCCTGTGCACTAAGCACTCCGTGTGTGTTTTCTCATTTAATCCTCACAACAGCCCTGTTTGAGTCCAGGCAGTCTGGGTCCAGATCTGGGCCCGTGTACCACTAGATTGCACTCCTTTATCAGAGGCGTAAGGTTCTTGGCCCTTGGTAGATGCTTGCTCATTGTTAGCCATCACGCTGCCCCTCACCTTTTAGTCCCCAGCCCGAGAGAGCCATTTCTTTTGTTCTTTCCCATAACTCCTTTCTTTGTGTGCTTCACAGATGTAAAGTTCCATGAATGTGACAAGTGTAAGGAGCTCTTCCCCACACCAGCTTTGCTGCAGGTTCATGTCAAGTGCCAGCATTCAGGTCAGTGTCCCCCTTTCGAGATGCTCCTGAGCTAGAATGCCTGGGTGTGACTCTCATCTCCTCCAGTCATGGCTAGCAACCCAGGCTGAGTACTTAACTCACTTATGCCCCAGTGTCCTCATATATAAGATGGGGACAGAGTGCCTACCTCATGGGGTAACTGTGAGAATTGAAGATGTTACTACTCCAACACTCAACCAAGGGCCTGCTGATTAAGCTGTTCCTCAAGTGTTCGCTGTGATTGTATTATTATTGCTACATTTCATCAAATCTAAAATGCTAGTTATAAGAGGCATCATTTTAATGAACCATTCAGAAAGGAGAACTGCTACCCATTGAACAATGCTTTTTTCTGACTTGGAATTTGTAGGTTATTCTAAGTGCTATTTTAGACTTAGATTTTTATCATATCACTTACTCTTATGTGTGTTCACAAAAAAGAAAATGTTAAAAAAATTTTGATTAAGATTGTCAATTCGGATCGTCAATGTGCATGTTTTTCCACATAGTGTCTCATGCTGTGCCACCAAGATTATTAGGGGTGGAGTACATGGTAAAAGATTCCATCAGAGAACTCAAAGCCGTTGGTTTTGATTTCTGGAGCCTTATTAAAACTAGCTCTACTTTTTATTCCCGCTTTGGGAATATGGTTAAGCGTGTCTGATTCATCACTTCCCTCTCATCCTCCCCAGCCACTTGATTCGCACGAGTTAAAAACGTGCCTCATTCCTTCGTAAGGATTTTGTTCTAAGCCATGGACACTCATTCTGCAAGTCTTGATGCTTCCACTTTTGATGTTCCTGCATGAGAAGTCATTGACCATGATACCCAACTGCCACCTAGCCTGTAGCTGTCATCAGCTGCCATTGATCTCATTTCAAAGACGTTAAAATATGCTCTGAGATATAGAATCATCAGCATCATTATCTACCGTTGAATAATGGGCTTCAGCAGGGGGCCGATTTAGCCTGAATCTAATGCTAATGATGCTTTAGGTTCAGAGCCCCTCGCTTGCCTGGGGTCCTTCCAAGGCTCTGTACCTAATTCTGTATTTGTAATTTTGTATTATTTTTCCTAAATATAAGCTGCAGGTCCCACAGAACCTAGATCTGCCCCTGTACTTCCATTCTTGTTGCTCCTTCCTCTTGTCACTCCCTGCCCTTGTTTCTTCTGTCATTCTACCACAGCCCATTCCTTCTGTCCCTCCTACAGGGTCCCAGCCATTCAGATGCTTGTACTGTGCAGCTACTTTCCGCTTCCCTGGAGCCTTGCAGCATCACGTCACCACGGAGCACTTCAAGCAGTCGGAGAGTACCTTTCCCTGTGAGCTCTGTGGGGAGCTCTTCACCTCCCAGACCCAGCTTGACAGTCACTTAGAACTGGAGCACCCAAAGGTGATGGATACTGAAACCCAAGCAGCAGCCTCACCGGTGGTACAGGTGATTCAGGGGCCATCAAATGCACAGAAGGCTGACAGGGCATTCCTAAGTCTTCTCTGGAGTTGGCTGTGTTACAGCACCCCTCTTTCTCTTTGGTGCTCTTAAAGGGTTCCTGGGGTAATGTGTTCAAGACCAAGGGGCTCTTGTAGAAGAGTCTCTGTCTACCTCTTACCAAAGCGGGACACAAAAAGCTCATCTTCTGGTGGCCACCTCTGAAGTGGCCTGTAGGTAAAGGAACTTCAGAAACAGAACAACTGTGGGTTTTGCTTCCATTTCACACCCTTCCCATCTGCTGAGAAACACTCTGAGGGTGTGGTGAGAGTTGCAGGAACCTCGGAGAAGGGTAGGTGAGCTCTTTGTTGAGCAGTCGAAACACTTTGATAGCTCCTCTGGGCTGGCCACAGTACACACCTCAGCATGTCTGGACCTCTCCCCTTTCCTTGGGTGAAAAGCCCACCTCTTCTTGATGTTTTAAGGCTAAGCTTCACCCAGCCTCTCTTTGTTGCCCTGCTCTTCTTTTACTGTTCCTCCTTTCTTCTCCAGAGAGGGTGGGCACTGAAGGAGAACTCACTTCTACCAATTGTCAGTAACTCATGGATGGAGTAGAGGGGAACTATAAACTGTACTGAGGTTTCAGTCAGTTGGTCTGTCACAAAGTCATCTATGAACGGTTTTTACAGGGCTCTGTGGGGAGCAGAGGGGAAGTCGGGTGGCTGGACTCCAGGCCATACTACTGCTGTAGCAACCAGAATGGCTTTACTTTTATTTTTTTAAAATATGTTAAGATTCGTAAGATGTCCTTTGGGGGAGAAAGGGTTCCATTGCTAAAAGCAAAAGAAAGAAAAACAGTTTGAAAATGCCTATCTAGATGATTTTTTATTAACCATCACAGTTGATCTCTTTACTCCCATAGCACAGGGAAGAGCTGAGCGTTGCTTCCCCACCTCTGCCTCTTAAATCTAGTGCCCTACTCTCCACTTTCTGCTGCCTCTCAAGAGCCAGGGTGGCCATGCCCTCTGGGGGCAGGCTGGATTGAAAATATCAAGAGCCATTAAGCTTTCCTGGGGTCCATGGGCCAGAAGCCTCAATTTGGAGGTTCAAGCAGGAAGTGGGTATGCTTAATCACAGACTAATTCTTTCTCAGATGGGAAAGTCATCTACTTTAACAGATGATGCAGATTTGGAAGAGGCCTATGTGAACTCTGGCAGAGAGAAGGGGGTGCCTACAGTGCCAGCCTGGGAACTGAATGAACATCTTGACAGAAGTCATAGCTCATCCACCCCCTTCTTCCTCCTCAGCTCCATTGCCAGGAGCCCTCCTAGGAAGGCGGACTAGATGTGTAGAGACGCCACTGTGGCAAGCCTAGGCTTCTGGCGAATCACTCACATTTCTGCGTTTCAGAGCATCAGACCAACCACCTCCAGTAGTATTTCTTTTACACTACTTACCTCTGCAGTGTAATCCTCAAGACAGGTGAGAAGCCTGAGCCAGTGTTCACTGGGCTGTAATCATAGAGTCTGGGCACCCCAAGATAGCGTACTGAGCTAAATTATAGCAATTTAGTGCACAGAATTATTTAAATTGTTTGCCTGCCTTCTTTTTTGCATCACTGGTGTGCTAGACTCGCCTCTTCCCATTAGGCACAAGTAATTGCTCTCCTCAGGTGAAAACATAAATATCATCATTACGCATGAGATGAAAACCATGCAAATTCTGGGATGCTAACTGTGGACACTGCCCAGAGCAGCTTCTTGGTCTTTCCTTTCAGGTGATCCAAACTCCAGAGCCAGCAGCCCCAGCAGAACAGGTGATCACGTTGGAGGAGACCCAGCTTGCTGGGTCGCAGGTGTTTGTGACGCTGCCAGATTCCCAGACATCTCAGACCAGCTCAGAGCTCGTGGCAGTGACCGTGGAGGATTTACTCGATGGTACCGTGACTCTGATCTGTGGTGAGGCAAAGTAAGTGGCTGTGCATCCAGTGGAGGGATCTGCTTTTGCACCAGAGAGACCACTCTGCAGCTTGCCCTTTGCCCTCCATCCCTGCTTGCCCTGAGTTGGCATCTTTGCCTTAGCACCAGCCAAACCGTCTCATTTGGAAAATAGACAGAAGCCTCAACGTTCTCATAGAAACATCAATGTTTGAGTCACCATGGCCAACCTCATTGCCCTCCATAGCAGCAGGAAAGTGGCCTGGCTTCTTCCCCCAAGGCCTGCAGCCTTGGCCTGTGTCACTGTCCATCCCCAGATATATAGCTTCTGAACCACAGGCTGGAAGAGCATTGGGATAGGAGCTGGTGGCCAAGGCACCTATAGAGCCATCAGGATGCAGTGTGGCAGTTAGACACAGGACTACGGTCACAGAGTGGAGCCGCAGATGCCACCAGTGCCTTCTGGCCACTTGAAAATGAAAGAGAATCACCAACAGACCATCCAGGGCCCCTGACCTTAAGTACACTTGGTCCCTCCCTCACTTCTGTCATCCTCCAATCCACTTGGCCCCCTGCATCCAGTGCCTGGGCCCAGCATCCCTCGAGCTGGCAGCAGGACGGATAGCATCATGTTAACAATACAGGAAGCCCTCGTTTCCATGCCTAGTCCCACCTGGTCAAGAGTCGGCCTCTCCCAGAACAAAGCCTTTGGAGTGTTTCTGCTGGAAGCATTTAACGTGAGGCCATGCACTGCAAAGGCATTCTCTGCCTTTCCAGGACATTCTTCATGGTACCCAGTAGCTGAAGACTGCCTGAAGACTGTTCCCACCACTTTTCCATGTTATCTTCACCTCCTTAGGCTAATCTAAGCCTGTAGGGCCTGCCAAGACTGGTGTTCTTGCCTCCTCCCCTTGGAGCATTTAATAGCTACTGAGCTAGTGCCCAGGCAGGTCATCCTCTCTGCATGTAGAATAGCAGCCACGATTGCCCCTAGTTCTTGCTCCTGCCATTGTCTTCCATGCCTGGGAGTGGCCTTCTGAGCTCTTCCAGCTGCCACTGTTATTGCAGGCCAGAGATCTTTGGAGTCTGAGTTTCATAGAGCTTTTTATCTCAAGTTCTTAAAATATAATCTGATAATTAATGGTTTGTGGAATCCATTATGAAGTGCAATTAGATGGATGTAGGTTCCTGCTGTTTGGAGGGAAGGACTAGCATTTATCTTCCTTTCCTCAGTGCTAAAAGGTTGAAGCCTGCTAGTGCAGTGTTTACACAGCGGGCAGAAGCAGGGCTCCCGCCACATTGTGGGGCTTGCCCCACTCCAGAGAGTGGTGCCCACTTGAACCACCTCTGCTCAGGCTGCCTGCTAGCAGGGGATAAGGCCATCCCCTCTTGCAAGCACATCTCACCTCACCATATACAAACAGAGGGTAGGGGCTTGATTTTGGTGATGGTAGGACCTTTGGTTGCTCCCATACAGTCATGCCCTGCTGTAAGGACAGAAGGTGGAGCCTTAGCCTGAACAGTGTGCTCGCTGGCTGTCCACCTGGCTTGGTGCAGGCAGCCCTGGACTGAGTGGGGCCAGCACTCCCCAGCCAAGGCCTCCTGCCTCCAGGTGTGTCCTCGTTTTGTAAGTCACTTGAGCTTGTGAGTTCGGGGATCTTGCCATTCTGAAGTAAATGAAGTTTTCCAGGGAGAGTCAGCCTCAAGCCAAAAACTGACCAGAAGATGGTGCTCAAACCTTTAAGACTTCACCTCCATGTGAAGACCTGATTGTATCTGCCAAGGCTGTCTCTTTTAGTTCCTCAGGTTTTTTAAGACCTAGGGGCTGTCAAACCAGGTAAGCTCTTGATGTGCAGGTAGCAAAGTGGGACTGAATCTCCCTTTGGCACCAAGTAAAACCCACTGAAAGGCAGTGGAGTAGCACATACTTAAAGGCCTTTATGCTAAGCCCAGTGGATGGGAACACAGCTACTCATAAGCCAAAGGATGGTGGATGGGAACTCCACAGAGTGTCACAAAAACTTCCTTCAACCAAAAAGCGAAATAAATAAAAAACTAATTGCTGAGAACCTGTAGGAGAAAGTGATTTTTACAGCCTTCTGAATAAAGAGCTATAAATTTTAAATCCAAGTTTCAGATTCTTTCAAGCAATGAGAAATCCTTTCTTGGGTTTCTGACAGAGACCCAGACTCTGACAGGACAGTTGTTTTCTTCAGAATTACAAGGCTTAAAATTAAAGCTTGCTGTGCCAAGAGTGAATAGAGCAGTCAGGCTTTGCTGCGGGGCCCATCAGATGTGCCCTTCCTTCACGGCAGTTCTCTCAGGAGGAGGCACAAGCCCAGTGCTGGTGGGCCAGATTTACTTAGTCAAGAGTGAGGGAAGGGTCCAGCCTGAATTTATTCTATACTCTGAATAGGCCTCTCAAAGAGGCTACGTTTGCTGGTTATGATTTTACAATGTTTGCTCCCTCAGAAAGCCCCAGCTTGACTTTTACTGTAGCAAGACACTTTCCCAACTCATACTTGCCCATTTTATTCTTTTCCCCCATTTCTGCAAAGACCTTCAGAGGCCACTGTTAATTTGATTTCCCTGGGCCACACCATTTGCTTGCAGTATGACCGTGTTGTTTGCCTCGTTCCCACGAGGTGCTGTCCTGTGGCCTCCTGAACTCTGGGGTGCCTACTGTGGTGTGCATGAGTCTGTGAGCTTCTTGCAACACATGCATTTGGTTCAGTGGAACCCTCATAGCTCCCTCTCTGCTCCTGTTGATCATGAACTGGCTGGTGAGGAGGGAAAGGCAGTCAGATTCCGAGCTGATTCTAGGGGGAGTAATGGAGACAGTTTGCCCATCACAAGTAAGTTAAGACAGCAAATAGATGATTCAAGAGCAAGGATTACTGTAGGAAGATGAGACTCTTACTGTCTTAATTATGTGAGCATGGGCCTGAGACCAGAGGGCTAATAAAGAAGCAGAGACAAGGTCTTTATTCATTAATTTTTAAAAGCCAGTCTCTTCTGTCGTAGAAGCTCTATGTTAGGAAAACTTTGAACCCAGCAGTACCCATGTCTACAATGTGAATACTGAGTTCTTGGTGATTCAGGTCTCTTCTGAGGAAGCTTTCTAGCTTGTCCCTCCTCCTGACCACAGAAAGCCTACCATCCCTCAGGGAATAGTTTGATCACCAGGGCCTAAAGACTGAAATGGGGTCAGGTCAGACAGAAGGCAAATGGGGAGACAACTCACATCTA
>PVKH010039066.1:0-11234 GCA_004027955.1 Chaetophractus vellerosus | reverse complement strand
CCCTAAAGAGGATAGATTTTAATCTGCCACACCTAGCCCCATCCTTGAGTTCTTGCAAAGAAAAGATCCTAGGGGCTGGGTAGGTCAAAGAGCTTAGGAAGATCTTTTTCCCTTTCCCAATAGTTTCTATATTCAAATTTCTATACGACCTTTCCATCCTGCTTAGCCTAATTTGGGCTCCAGGAATATTCTTTCACATATATAACTGCATATTTAATGTTAACAATTTGAATAGAGCTCCTTTAAGAATTTTCATTTATTAATTTGATATTACCACCCCAGTGTATGAAAATATAGCAAATAGGTAGACTCTAATAGTTAGACACAAACACACAGCTCACTGATGTTATTTATAATTTTCATTCCCTTACAAAATAATTTTAACTGTAAAATAACATTATAGTCAAAAGATCTCTTTGAAGGCTATTTCTAATTATTCTAATTTGCACTGTGAACATGCAGTTTTACACAAAGATTTCGTTAATTACTGGCTTATAACTAAATTGTTCCCAATGCTTTAAAATACAATTTACAACATCTTCCTTTCCTTTAGAGCTTTGCTTATTTCCCATTTTGACTTTGACAGACCTTGGATGGGAAACACTAATTCCACTGAGGTCGTTGAAGTCTCAGGGAAACCTGGTTTTTCTTATGACTTGTAGCTTTTAGGAACATCAGCATTCGAGGTCGGTGGCCTCCCTCCCCAGTCTTCGGCCTGGAAGAGTGGACATCCAACCCTAAGGGTCGAAAATTCCACCAAGTGGCAATCTAGTCCACACCTGGAGTCACAAGAGAAAGTGGGGTCACTCATACCAGTGGAGGGAGAGGAGACAGGGGTATCTTAAATTTGCCTTCCCCTGACCCATGAGGGACAGACGTTGTCATGAAATAACCATAAGCAAAGGCAAACTCAATTTAGAATGATCACAATAGCTGAAGTCTAAGGGGTAGGTGAAGCTAGTAAGCTCAAGTAAGGGTGTGGCTAGCCCTGAAGTAACCATAAACAAAGGTAAATTAGTCTAAGATTACTATCATTAGTAGGTTCTAGGCTAAACCCACCCAGTTATAGCAATTTCAGATATTATCCTTCTGCTGTTTTATAATATAAAGGCATCTATGTAAGGATCTTAACTCTTACAGTTTCCAGTAAGTTTTCACTTTAAAAACAAATTGGGCGCTTTTGTTTATTAACCAAGCAACTAAAACTATTTTTTTTTAAAGATTTATTTATTATTTATTACATATCCCCCCCCCTTTCTGCTTGCTCTTGCTGTGTGTCCATTCTTCTGTGTTTTCTATGTCTGCTTCTTGTCCCCCCCAGTCCCCGCGGCGAC
Source organism: Chaetophractus vellerosus (assembly GCA_004027955.1). Classification (NCBI taxonomy): domain Eukaryota; kingdom Metazoa; phylum Chordata; class Mammalia; order Cingulata; family Chlamyphoridae; genus Chaetophractus; species Chaetophractus vellerosus. The sequence goes on along the minus strand of PVKH010039066.1, from coordinate 9,900 downwards.
GCGCCGAGTCGGCCCTCCACGGCAGTGGCTCGTTCCGTTCCAGGGTGGCTCCATTCCGTTTTCACGGGCGGCTCTGCTCCATGTTTTGCGGGCAGCAGTCCTCCATGTTCTTGCGGGCTGCCGGCTTCCGCTTTCGCGGGCAGCAGCTCTGCTTTTCACGGGTGACTTTGCCATGCCCGTGGGGGCTCAGCCCTGCCCGTGGCGGCTTTTTGCCTTGCCCACGGCGGCTCTGCCCCGCCCACGGCGGCTTGCCTTTCTCAAGGCGGTCTGCCCGCTCGGAGAGGTCCCCGGGAACCGAACCCAGGGCCTCCCATGTGGTACACCGGCGAGCTCTTTATCCACTGAGCTATCTAGCCGGGCCCTAAAACTATTTTATAAGTAACAACTTTACTAAGTTTTTCTGCTCTTCCAGCAGTTGAACTAATTCCATGTGATTTCTTTTATACCTCAAATTCGATTGCAAGATAGTATTGACATTTTAAGACTCATTTTTAGGTTGCCTTTCACTGCTATCCAATTTGTAACAGGTGAACCCCAAATCCGATTTACGAGTTCCTAGGCATGAGCAGTCTGACAAAGTTATACATGATTTAAAAGTTAAACACAAAGTTAAGCACAGATTAGCCCAGAAGTGGGATTTTACACATTTAGCTTAGCTTAGGGAAAGACCTGCCTTTAGAATCACCTAGACGCAAATCTCCCAGTGTCCATCCACTGCAGAAACCTCATGCAGGACCCTCCAGCTTCATTCCTTCAGGAAAATCCCTGGTAAGCTGCCAAGTACGGAGCTCAGGGGTCCAGAGAAGCCCTGCCCCTGATGAGACAGGAATTGAGGCTGTCCTGGGGGCTTCATCCCATTAGTTACGTTCCGCAAAAGATAAAACACTGCGAGTCTTTTTCACTGGAATTATTGGAGCATTACAAGGGGATAGGCAGGGAGCTAGGAATAGCTAGGAACTTTTTAATCTTAATTGATAGTATATGAGGAGTTTCCTTTTTCTACAGGAGAGAGGTTTAGTAAATGACTTAGATCTTGATCCCCCATTGACTCCCCTCATTAGACACAAACAAAGTTAGGAAGAGGTCTGGTGTGTAGGCTAGGGCTGAGTAATTGGCTCCCATGTTAATTAGCAAATTAACAATCTTACCTGCCATGTCAAGGGTCACCCAAGCCCTCCTGGCTGATGGTTCATGCATGGCTTCAGACCCCTTCTGTCCTCCGCTGTCTGCTTGGTGAGGAAGCTTGGGGCCAGGTTTCTACTGACAGTGGAGCCTGGATTCAGGTAACCCTGGGGTGACCAGTGCCTTTAATGGTGGCAGTTAAAAAATGAGCCTGTCCCAGACCCTGTGCCTGCCCCTCCTCACCTTTTCCATCTTGGCAGCATGGTCTCAATTGTTGAAAACTGAGAAGGCTGTTTCTAAAAGGGAGTTAATGGAAGTTTGGGGGCCCAGGAAAAGTTTCTGCAGCTTTCTATGGATATCCGGATATCCAAGACAAGCTGGAGTTCCTAGGAGGATCTGTCCTTCTCTAGAGTTAGGATCTACCAAGAGAGTATTTTTATTGTCTCTACCAGTTTTCTTTGAAATAAGGCTGGGTTTATAGGTTCAGCCTCTGAGTAAATTCCCTCAGCTTATTTAAAATTGACCAGTTTGGTAGTACATTTCCTCATCCCTTTAAGGAGACATGACCACGTGGTCTCTGGCCCTCAGATCTGTCTGTGCTTTCCTTCTCTATTACACAGGTTTAACTGGAATTCAGGGTCCCATACAGAGCCCACTCTCAGCCATACTGTGGCCATGTGGTGTGGCAGGAAAAGATTTAGGCTATCAGTAGGCAGGTTGTCCCAATTAGAACCTACCCATTATCCTAGGGGAGGATAAATGTGTTCATCAGTCTGGGTGGCATCCCACCGCTAGACCTGGTTGAATGGATTGCCTGCCGAGCCAGCATCCTGGAGGTTGGGAGCCCTGCTTGCTGTCCCCACATTCCGGGGATCGGGATCCTTATGTCTCTGGGTATCCCCAGAACATTAGAGGTCTTGGGAGACTTCTGGGTCTGGTTTCAGACCTTAACCCCCAAGCTGAGCTTTCCCACTAGGAAAGGGACTGACTAGGGACCCTTAAACGCTTTTGCCTACTTTGCATAGGTCTTAGGAGATAGCCATGGGGGAGCTCATCTCACAGCCACTCCCAGGGACCGAGTTCTGCAGTTAAACCTGACATTCAGAAGCACGTTAAAAAAGTAGAGGCTGATCTGTGGCTTACAGGCCAACAGCTTCATGGGCCCCAGAGGTAATGATTAAGAAGAACTTCAGGGGCCTCCTGGGGGATGAGTAAGGAACTAACCTCTCAGCATGGCCCATGGTGAGAATCTTGGGGCTTGGGGCCTCACTAATCACAGACAGGCTTTAATTAAAACTCACCAGTCCTTGGTGGGGGTTGGGGAGCGCCACTTGTCTCTCTGTCTCCTGGCTGGCTCACCAGATAATATTACTGGATGGCTCTGGTTTCTGGGCTTCTAGGTTCTTGGCTTAGGTCGCATAAAAGAACTTAAGGACATGCCATAGGGTAGGCAAAGGAGTAAAGAGTTTATTAAGAAACAAGAAAAGTATACTGTCCGAGGTATGGACCACGGGCCTACTTAAGGTTGAGGTGCTCATGTGGGACCCTAGGTCAGGGTTTTTTAAAGTCTGTTTGCTGTTTTGATTGGTTGCCTCACCTGTCATTTCTCAGGGGCCAACAGTGAGGCCTTTTGAGGATATCCAGGGCTTTCCCTTGACCCTGAACGGGGTTCCCATTCCAAATGAGAATCTTGTTTGAAATAAGATTTTCATTCTAGGGTCTTGCGGGATCCCCCAGGAGGTTTTAAGGGTGGGTCTCACCGTCATGTGGTCTGTTGGCCATGTGGTCTGTTGGCCATTTTGTCTGTCGGCCATGTTGTCTGCCGGGCTAGTCCCCTTCCCTCTTTACTATACTAACCTGTCTCATATATGTTATTACAGTAAAAAGGTTTTTTTTTAAACCTTTGAGAAAACTGGAAATGTGAAAAAAAAATAGACATCCCTATTACTTCCTAAACTGGATTTGCCTGATGTTTTCGTTTACTCCTTGAACTCAAAGCTCCTGCCTCTCCCCTTCAACACACACACACACACACACACACATCTCTACCTACTTCAGGTTTAGATCCCAGGTTTATACATGGTATCTAATGATATAGGTCTTCTATATGGCTCTGAACTACCCTTCTCCAAATAGTGGCTTATAAATTCCTTCCTTCTAAAACAGGGATTCTTAACCTTTTTTGTTCCATGGACCCCTTTGTCAGTCAGGTGAAAACCATGGACCCCTTCTCAGAATGTAGCAGCAGATAGTTTTATGACACTCAACAATGGCATGTCTTTAAATTAAATTTTAGGATTATTCAAAATTACGTTTTACAACTTTCCCATAATTTCAATATGCAACAACTGTAATGTGATATGAAATGAATACTACTGTAATTTATTGCATATATTCATAAGTGAAGGAAATGCTAGATTTTATTTACAGGTCAGAGAAAATAAAGATAAGTTGATTTTTTTCAATTCAAGTTCATGGACCCTTGAAATCTTTCCATGAACCCCTTGGGGTTCCGTGGACCCCTGGTTAAGAACCCGTCTTCTAAAACATGCTCCTAGTGACTCACATAGAGGTTTTATTCCTGAATAGTAATTTTTCTGCTTTATGAACTTTTTTTTAGATGAGCCATGCTTTTTTCCTCTGAACATATGATCCCAACAATCGTACAGGATTCAATAAATATTTAGAGAAGCCAGCAGGAAAATTCCCTGCAGAAGGCATGAAACCTCTTGACACTGCTATGTAAAAAGTTTTCCTCCTTGATGGGAGGAGATTGTGTCCATAGTTTGTAACCATTCTAAGCTAGGTACACCAAGGTCAAAGTACCCCTTTTAAAGATGTTGAGTGTATGTGTGTGTATGTTTTATTTTATATACCTACAGAAAAATACCTCATTATTTCAGAAATCCAGACTTTTTTTTTAAGATTTATTTTTATTTATTTATATATCCCCCCCCCCTTGCTGCTTGTGCTTGCTATGTTCATTTGCTTTTGCGTTTTTCTGTGTCTGCTCATCTCCCCCTGCTGCGGCATCCCACTGAGTCAGCTCACCGTGCGGCAGCTTGCCTGCTCACGTGGCGGCCTGCCTTCTCAAGGAGGCCCCAGGAACCAAACCCGGGGCTTCCCATGTTGTAAACCAGAGCCCTACCAATTGAGCCACAGCTGGTTCCCGGGACTTCTTTTTGATATAATTATCTCTGTGAGTTAAGTTTTAGCCAAAAGAGCAAAGACCACTTGCAATTTTTTCTTTTTCTTTTTGTTTTATTTTATTTAACTAGCATGGATCTTAATGACTCTGTACAAGATCCTGAAAAGAAAGAATATTCTCCTGTCTGCGTTGGCAGAGAAGATGACATTAAAAAATCTGAGAGAATGACAGCTGTTGTGCATGATAGGGAAGTGGTCATTTTCTATCACAAAGGAGAATATCATGCTATGGATATTCGCTGCTACCGTAAGATTTTTTTCTTTTGTAAACTTTGTATTTATTTACAAACTACAAAACTATCAAAATATCAGTTTTTTTTACTAACCAGACATAACATTCAATTCCTTTTCAGATTCAGGAGGACCTTTACATTTGGGAGAAATAGAGGTATGTAAAATTAAATCTATTCTCAACAAATCCAGATGTTTCCTGTTTTTGTTTTTATTTTTTTCACTAAAGCAGTTGTAGGTTTACAGAAAAATCATACATAAAGTACAGAGTTTTCCATATTAATATTTTGCATTAGTATAATTCCTTCTTTACAATTGATGAAACAAATTACCATATTATTATCTATCACCCATAGTTTACATCATGGTTCACTCTTTGTATTATACAGTTTTATGGTTTTAAAAAAATTTTTATTCTGGTAACATATACAATCTAAAATTTCCCATTTAGTGGTGTTAAATACATTCACAATGTTGTGCTAACATACCATCATCCATTGCCAAAACTTTACGATCAACCAAAATATAAACTCTACAATTTAAGCATTAACTCCCCATTCCCTAACCCACCCTGTCCCAGCTAACCTAGATTTTGACTCTATGAGTTTGCTTATTCTAATTATTTCATATCAGTGAGATCATACAATATTTTTCCTTTTGTGTCTGGTTTATTTTACTCAACATGATGTCTTCAAGATTCATCGATGTTGTATTTTTCAGGACTTCATTCCTTTTTATGGTTGAATAAATATCCCATGTATATACTCTATTTTGTTTATCCATTTTTGTTGATGGACGCTTTGGTTGCTTCTATCTTTTGGCAATTGTGAATAATGCTGCTATGAACATTGGTGTGCAAATATCTGTTCAAGTCCTTTCAAATTTTGGGGGTATATCCTCGAGTGGGATTGCTAGATCATATGGTAATTCTATACTTAACTTTCTGAGTAACCGCCAAACTGTTTTCTAAAGCAGTAACACCATTTTACATTCCCACCAACAGTGTACGAGATTTCCTATATCTCCACATCCTTGCCAAAACATGTTATTTTCCACTTTTTAAATAGCCATTCTAGTGTGTATAAAACGGTATCTCACTGTAGTTTTGATTTGCATCTCCCTGATGGCCGATGATGTTGAGTAACTTTTTATGTGCTTATTGTTCATTTATATATCTTCTTTGGAGAAATGTCTATTCAACTCCTTGGCCTTTTTTTTTTTTTTTTTTGAGGTACCAGGGCAGGGGATTGAAACTAGTTCTTGTATGTGGGAAGCTGGCACTCAACCACTGAGCCACATAGGCTCCCCTGAGTTGGTTTTTTTGTTTGTTTGCTTGGTGTTTTTTTTGTTTTGTTTTGTTTTTAGGAGGCACCAGAACCAAACTTGGGGCTTCCCATGTGGGAAGCAGGTGATCAACCACTTGAGCCACATCCCCTCCCCCTTGCCCATTTTTTAATTGGACTGTTTGTCTTTTTGTTGATGAGTTGTAGGAGTTCTTTACAGATTCTGGATATTAAACCCTTATCGGATATATGACTTCCAAATATTTTCTCCTATTCTTCTTTTTAATATATTTTTAAAAGATGCTTAGATTATATAAATCCCATTCTTGATAATGTCCATTGATGCACAGAATTTTTAGTTTTGATGAAATTCCATTTATCTATTTTTTCTTTGGTTGCTGATGCTTTTGGTGTAAGATCTAAGAAACCATTACCGAATACAAGGTCTTGAAGATGTTTTCTTCTAGGAGTTTTATAGTCTTAGTTCTTATATTTAGGTCTTTGATCTGTTTGAGTTGATTTTTGTTTGTGGTATGGGGTAGGAGTCCACTTTCATTCTGTTACATGTGGATATCCAGTTTCCCAGCACCATTTGTTGAAAACACTAATCTTTCCCCATTGAGTGGACTTGGCACCTTTGTCAAAAATCAATTGGCCATAGAAATGTGGGTTTATTTCTGAACTCTAAATGCTATTCCATTGATTTATGTGTACCTCTCTTTTGTGCCAGTGCCATGCTGTTTTTATTACTACAGCTTTGTAATTTTTAAAATTGGAAAATGTAACTTCGCCAAGTTTGTTCTTTTTCAAGATGGCTTTGACTATTTGGAGCCCCTTACCCTTCCATATGAGTTTGATAATTAGCTTTTCCACTTCTGCAAAGAAGGCTGTTGGAATTTTGGTTGGGATCTTATTATTTTTATTTCATTCCTTATTAAAAAATAATTTATATTTGAGTTTTAAGATTTTGAATATGATTGCCAATATTCTAGGGATTCACAACTCTACCATTCCACAGATAAATATGAAAAATATGCATATCCTTTGACCTAGCAATTATACTTTGAGATATCTATTGTGCAGATATAATTGTACAAATGCTTAAATGTACACACACACACATATATATGCAAGGTTCATTGCAGCATTCTTTATTACAATGAAAAATTTGAGGCAACCTAATGTTTTCACAATAGGAAATTGGTTAAAGTGTGATACAGTCACGCTATGGAATACTGTGCAACCATGAAATGAATTAATGAAGTATAGACCTGTATGTGTTGGTATGGAGGGATGTCAACAATATATTTTTGAGTGAAAAAAGCAAGTTGTAGAATAACAGGTCTGACAAGATTCCATTTTTGTTTTGTTTTTGTCAAAAATAACGTTCACTTTTTTACTTTATATACTTCCTGCATAGAGTGTGAGTGTATATTACTTTTATAAAGTAATACAAATATATATTTAGAGGAAACCATACTTTGAAGGCTTAGCTAAGGAGGGTGAGGAAACTGCCTTGCTACCTTGCATCTCAAAGCTGTCTAATTTCTTGCACTTTCTCATTCATGAGACTGATGGCTGTCACTGCCTGGGTGCAAAGTACAAGCTTGGACTTAGCTTTCCATTCTTTCCACCCTTGATTTCTACCTGGTTTAACACCTGTCCTCATGTTAAAGACATGTGTTTAGATGCATATGAATGTTTGCTGATGGTTTTCTTCTAGTGTACAGGAGAAATGAAAGCAACCAGTGATAATACTGTCATGGAAGAATTTCCCTGAGTTTCGGTCCATAATGAGAGTTTTAAGTCCTTGATAGTCAAAGTATGGTCTACAGACCAGCAACTTCAGTGTCATCTTGGAGCTTGTTAGACATGCAGAGTCTTGGGCCCCACCCTAAGCCTACTGAATCACTATCTTCATTTTCACAAGACCGAGATGATTCTCATGCGCTTTAAAGTTTGAGCAACACGGCTTTAAAACAATTAAAACACTCAAAGTTGGGAGATGACTTACTTTGGATCAAAAAAATTGTTCTTCAATTAATATACTCATGCCTGTAATAACCCCTCTTGAATTTATATCCGAAGCTTACAATTCTTCCAGCAGCTAGTGAAAATTCCTTTAGAAGCACTTGAAGCCTTTGCCCCATTTCTATCAGGGAAGCCACATTAGCATCTAATAAATGAAGGCACAACCGCAGTCACATGGTAAAGTGGCCAGGCAAATCATCTTCTGATAGAGCTCTAACCCACTTAGTTTCTAATCAACTGCAAAACAGGACTTGATGACTGTGTGGAGATTAGGTTCTGCCTTCTGCTGAATCGTTTATAAATGGGAGGAAAAGAGAAGTTAGTCTGTTCTTTAATGTGGTTCTTTTACAGTATATCTGCTTTGTCAGATGTTTATCATGAATGTTTGAAATGTCAGACTATTAAATCGATTATTTTCTTCCTTAGGATTTTGATGGACGATCTTGTATTGTTTGTCCCTGGCATAAATACAAAATTACTTTGGCAACAGGAGAAGGACTCTATCAGTCTATAAACCCTAAAGATCCATCAGCAAAACCCAAATGGTGCTCCAAAGGAATAAAACAAAGGATTCATACAGTGACAGTGGACAATGGGAATATTTATGTGACTCTTTCTAATGAACCTTTTAAGTGTGACTCTGACTTTTATGCCACTGGAGACTTCAAAGTAATCCAGAGTTCTTCCTGATAAAAAAATATATGGCAATGAAAAAATTGTGTGTGCTTTGAAAATAATTTTGAATAACTATACTTCAATACCAAAGATAATGAATTTTTCCAACATGGATAGAATTATTACTCATCTTTAAAAATCATAAATCTAAGAGATTTAAACCCATAAGTATTTAGTAGATGAAAGGATTATCATCAGGATCTATAGATTACATTTCTTCAAATCTCTGAATTGATTGGAACCTGAAGGTTATAATTTTGGAATGTTCAGTTTAAGAAGGATGAAAATAATTTGGAAAGGAAATTTAAAAAGGAAGAAAATAATTTTTAGCATCCATAATGAATAAAAGTTAAAAGGCAAGATATAGTAGGAACAATTTTAAATTATCTGGGAAGAATCCTTATTTAGTATAGTATACTTTATTCTGGAAAATTTTAAATATATACAAAGTAAACAGAATAGTATTTGAACCCCTAGGTACACATCACCCAACTTCAGCAATTATCAGCATTATTCCATTCTTGTTTTATCTTTACCTCCACACATTCCCTATTTCCCCTATATGATTATTATTTTTTTTAGGTAAACTATAAATACATTGAAATGCTCTAATCTTAACTGTACAATTTTTACTTATAACAGACTTTTAAAACTCAAAACTTGCCTCTAAAAATTGGAACAGTTTATATGCTACAGTTAAAAATAAAAAAAACTTACCAATGTAAAAAGCCAAGTAGACCTTGGCTCAATTTCTTTCCAGTGATGGCAGACAGGCTAGAAATAAGGAAGCCACACACAGCTGCTGCCAAGCCATGAGAGCCAAAGTGCTTTAAATGCCTATATGAAATTTTCAAATAGTTTTTTAAAGAGAATTTTGTAGATGTGTGCACAACTAAATATTTCTCATAAGTGTTAGAGAGATGAGAGCTAGTATTTTTTTTTCTCAGAGTCCTTTCTCCTGAATTCATAGGCAGGGTTGCTGTTCAGTTGATTGACCCTAGTTTTACCGTGCCTGTTATTTATGGCCAGTGCTGTTCTGTTGCCTGGTGCCCACGCCACACTAGTTGTGGTAATGTACTGAACAGCACATGCTAGAATAGGAGCTGAAGAAAGAGTAAGTGGGACCAGAAAGGACTGGGATAAACAGATTGACTCCAGAGTGGAGGAGGGCTGTTAAAATCGAAATCTAGGCTCAAAGCACAGTAATTTTAGTGGTACATAGGATTGAATTAAGGCTCCAACCTTGATAACATTCTAAGGGGGCCCACCTGGAATCTCCCTTGGTTCTTGTAAACGTAAGTGAATAAGGTATGCATCATAAAGACTGCTTAACCCATTTTTACACCTCATT
>PVKH010039065.1:0-11236 GCA_004027955.1 Chaetophractus vellerosus | reverse complement strand
CGGGAACAGAGGAACCCGGAAGCCTGAACCCTGGAGACGTCGGCAGCCATCTTCCCCCAACACGTGGACTCTGGTATGGGAAGAAATTTATGCTTTGTGGCCTGGTAACTGTAAGCTTCTACCCCAAATAAATACCCTTTATAAAGACCGACCAATCTTTGGTATATTTCAAAAGGCACGCCTGTGGCTGACCAAAACAATCACTTTCATAATTCTTTCAGCTGGAAGCACGCATCCTTTGAGAACATCGCTTTATTCACCTTCGGTCCAAACTCCTGGTGACAGATCCTGACATAAAAACCATTTCACCATACTCTGCTTCAACACAGCAGGAGAGGCTTCTGATTATTTGAAGTACAATCCCCTTCCCACCCTCCACTTAAATATATATATATATATATATATACCATTAATTTCAATATCTTTTTTTCCCCTTTGGACCTCTATTCATTTTGCTTATAGTAGAATGGAGATTTCAAAGGAACACCTCTGAGTTAATTACCAATGATTCAGAAAAGTCTCCTTTTTTCTCCCTAGAAATTCTTTTGTTTAGATTTTATATGTAGACTGATTAGGGAATAAGGAAAAGCCATCTCTTCACTTACCTTTTATAGTTTGAAGTCCACATTGCCTGTTGCCCTCAGCATGAAGCTCTAGCTGTGTTTCTGAGGCAATAAATATATCCAGTTAAAAATACTGTGGTGAACACATTTCTCAGTTTTTGTGTGGTTAGTGAAGAGGTGTCTCAGTTTTACATCAGTCTGTATTTACAGGACCAACAAATAGCAGGCTTTCATCTTGTGTTCTCATCCACTCTACTACCCTCTCTTCTGTTTCCTGCTCCCCAGTTCTCTCTGAAACCGGGAGTAGATATAGAACATGAAATGCTGCACTTTTGTCATTTGCAAAATCTTCTTTACTACTTCCTCTCATCAGCTGCCTTCCAAGATCTGGATTAAAAATATGTATCATTATTAGGATTCACAATTTTCCAACTAGCACAGATAGGTGTGATCTAATTGTCAGAGATTCTGATAATGAATTAATGACAAGGATATGAAATGTTTTAAAACTTCCTCTATCTACCTTCAATTATACACCATTGCTTTCTATACTTTACAGCCCATGCCAACCAACCCAAGCAGTTAACTTTTCCAGTGGCTTTCAAACACCTTAAAAACATCCCTGCATGCTTTCTAATCCTTTCACCCCTCCCTCCTCATTAACAGAAGGGATTTCTGGCTTCCCATAAAATGCTGATTAGATAACTGCACCTGCATTTAAACTCCCATATTCTACTTAGATACCACTTTAACAATAATTCTTTTCTTTCCTTTATTCTCAACACATCCTTTCTACAAACTTCTTCCATGAACATTTAAATATCTTGGAGTCTGTCCTATCTTCAAAATTGAGGCAAACAAAAATGAAACAACAATATTTCTTATGGCAACTTTTCTTTATCTCCACTGTACAACAAAGCCATGTTTCTTAAAGTTTTCTATAACTTGACATTAATTATAATATTTCAAGGCAAATGGAGCCAGATTAAACTAACAATCAGTTTCCTAAAGCTCAGTACTCTTCTTTAAAAAAGAATAATCAACTGATATCACAGAAGAGCAACTCATAATAGCCCCAACAGCAATAAGTAGAGAGGGATGGCTTTGGAATTTCTAAGTAGTAGAAGGGCTGATTCACAAAAGTCAGAAAGCAAAAGCTAGAGAAGATACTGGCCACCCAGTATACACAAATAGAGACATGCTAAAACAGCATTTTACTTCTTTTATATTGGCAGAAATTTACAAAAATAATAATGCCTTGTTCAGGGAAATTCTCAGTGAAAAGGATATTTTCATTAACTTTTGATTTCTGATGGGGAGACAATATATTTCTGCTCATCCGTTGTTTCAATCTTGTTTGAAGGAGACACTTCTGGCAGGAATTTTCTCCAATTACTGAATGATTGTGGGAAGCTTATTTCATTTCCCAAAACTTGTTACATTGATTGGTTTCATTTTATTGGGATGGGTTTGATACCATGAGTTAAAATATACAGAGCCGTGTCTTACTTTTTCTTTAACTTTATTTTCTCTGATTCAATTGTTTCTCTTGTGTTCCTATTCCCATGAAGAAGTCATACCTGAAAAGGTCCAAAGGCCTACCTTCTGGAAGAGCAGCTGTTCTCATGCTTTACCATGCATTAGAGTCACCTAAAAGACTTACTAAAACACAGATTCTGTGGCTGCCACTCCAGAATTTGATTCTCAGTTGGGTGTGGGGTATGTGGTGGTAGTGTTTCAAGAAGTAAGGTGGTGTGTAGTGGGACAAGAATCTACATTTCTAGCAAATTCTCAGATGGTTCAAAGCCCATACTTAGAGAACTACTACTCTAGAGCTCTGTTCCAGATATTTTTTGTCCACCAGTGGGTAAGTAGACAAACTATTATACATAGGGCTGCAGAATGCACCCACTGTGCACACCCAGGAGAGGGGCTTATTCTCTTGTCACAGTATAAAGCTGGTGAAGATATTGGTGACCAAATATATGCAAATAAAACATAATGAGATAGCAATTTTTCACCTCTTGTGCTGTCAGAGATTTTGTAAAATAATAATTTAAAAATGAAAATGAGTATTCCACCTTGATCTGTTCAAACCTGCTTGGTTGCTTGCCTTGATTTCCTTCAGGAGCTGTCTCAACAACAGCTCATGCCATTACCTTGGTCACAAAGTCGTGGCTTTTGCCACTGTCTCATCCCTGAACACCCCTGATAGTCTGCCTTTGAATATACTCCAGACTTTAGCATAGCCACCATCACACCTGCCCTGGTAGCAGCTGCAGCATCTCCGTCCAATGTAAAGTCTGACCCAATTGGACACATGAGATTCTGACTCACAGCAGTTGCCAGGAAAGTTCTGGTAACATCTGGATGTGTGAGGGAATTATTGCCCCATGGGGTGGACTTTAACCAGTGAGAGTCTGAAAGGAACTGCCAGATAAATTACTTGTACTTTCTCCCCACAGTGGACTCTTGAGAAGTTCTGGCATCTCAGTAACATACTACTTTGCATTAGTCCATCCTCCTTCCATGCTTTATTTTCCTTTCTCCTCACCTTTGTTTTCCTGGGAGTGAATTCCCAAATAAAATGTTAGTGTGTAAGTGCTACCATAGGCTGTTTTCTAGAAAAGTGTATTAGTAAGGGTTTTCTACGGAAACAGAATAAACAGGAGATATCTGTCAATTGTATGAGATTTTATAAGAGTCTCTCATATGACTGTGGGGATGCAAAAAGCCAGGTTCCAAAATTGGCCCCAGAAAGCAATACTTCAAAATGCATTTTGGAGTTGTACTGTGACCTGTGTGAAGGAGGTAGAGACCACATTTCAGCTGGTAATCAGGGCAGTAATAACCTCTAGCTCACATTGCTTTCTTTATGGTACACAGGTTAATTGGCTTGAGGTACAGGTAGAAGTCAAGGTGTAGGAGATCAAGTGACTACTGAATTTTATCAGGGCTGGAACAAAGACAATTATAGTGTCTGTGGTATAGAATATCTTCTTTTGGTGGCCTTGAGGACATTGAAAAAGAAATTTTCATCCCAGGGCAATTATTGCCATCTTAAAGAAAGCTGCAAAAGCCACAAAGCCTCTACAGCTTTTTGAAAGGAGCTTTTTTTTTCTCTTGTAGCCCACGTGTAACAGACTGCTAAAGTTCAGATCCAAGATTGAAGATGCTGATTACAAGGTTGGCAGAGATGCAAAGGCCAACAAATGCTCAGCCTTATAGATCTATCATGGCAAAGATAGGGTCCTGAAAAGGAAATTGTCAGCACCTGAGTCTTGGGAAGCCTTGTATTGCTGTTCCCCCAAATTCTCTTGAAACTTACTTGCCTACAGATGTCCTTTCTTCCATGCATTAGAACACTTTTCCCCTGCCTGGGGATCATGTGCTTCACATGATCATCCTTGCAAACCTCAGAAACCATCCCTAACACTTCCCATTGCCTCCAGGCCAATATACAGAGTTAAGTCAGCACAATTTGAATAAAGAAGTACAGATCCTGATCTGGGAAGAAATAGTCTTTATGCCATAGGACTCACAGGAACTGGATACTACATGCTGACAGGAATGGAAGAACAGGTAGCAGTATTTGGGCATGCTAGACTGAAAGTTGCAGAATGTAAACTAGATAGGTAAGAATCAATAGAAAAATAGTCAGATAAGATCCTGATCATCTTAACTGTCACTAGAACATCACATCAGTCAGTTATATTGATGATATTAGGTAACTGAATCCCATGAGCAGCAAGTATAAAACACATTAGATGCCCAATGAGGAGATAACAGTGATTGAAGATTTAGGGGTCTGTTACATAAATGAACATTCTGGGGGTTTGGTAGTTGCAGCATTGCAGGACCTTCCCTCTAAAATAAAGGGCAAATTGCTCCATTATACAAGCTTCTTGGGACTTTGTAAGCAATGTATATGACATTTGGAAACTTTGTTCTGACCTATTTACCAGGTGAGGATGACTGTTCAAGTGAGAACAAGAGAATTCTCTATAGATCTAGGATAAGGATTTATCTTCTGTGGATCTGAAGGTGCTTAAAGTATCTTGGATAGATAAGGTTGTTAAAGGAAATCTCTGGCAAAACTTAATAGTTGAGTTACAATATCTATCTCTAAGGTTCTGGATAAGTGATGGCTCACTGAAATCATGATGTCATGGTCTCCTTCAATGCCTTTCTGCCTTCTAGCTTCTTTTATAAGGCCTCCAGGAATATGGATTAAGACCCACCTGGGTCACACCTAAATAGGAACTTAGAAGATCCTATTCACAAAAGAATAGAAACCTTAACTGATAATACATTTCAAAGGGTACTATTTACAATGGGTTCACACCCAAAAGAACATAGATCAAGATCATGTTTTTTGTTGGGGTACATGATTCAATCCACCACAGCAACATATTGCAGTTTGTGTAACTATCAAGTGGGCATACATTTTATATATTTTTATTTTAATTTGCAATCTGTAAAACATGCTAGGTGACTTTAAAAAATGATGATGATGTGAGCTCAAGTTGGCAATGAAGAATATAGCAGAATGGAAGATTATAATACTCCAAGAAGTTCTTTATCATTTAATTTAGATGCAAAAACAATGATGATCTATTACAACCTGATATGATGTCAGGCAAAAAAAAAAAATCAGAATTACTATTTATTTCAAATAAAGTTTCATGCCTACTATAAATGCTGAGCCTTGCATTGATATATAATAATATAAAGACATCAGGATTAATAAGGTATTTTGGCAAATAAACAAGTGGAACTTAGAGATAAAACTCTGCGATTTTAATGGTATTTGAAGCCATACCATTTATGTATAAATATATACAAATGGGGGTATGCAAAAGGAAAGTGTGATCACAGATATTTGATGACTGTTGTCTTTCCCATTGTATATTAATTTTGACCTATGTAGCCAAATAGTGTTAGAAATAATGAGGAATCCATGCTCTAAGTGTCAACACATTTAGAAGTGGGGAATGTATTATACTCATGAAATTATTTTTACAAAGAATTTCAAATAATTGTATTAATTCTTGTTCTCTCTGCATGCTGTTAGGCACTGAGAAAATTCAGCTTAAGATTGATGAGTTATCATGACTTGCTTTAAAAATAGTCACATACAAAAAGTACAGCTATATCAGTGGGCCCAAGTGTTTAGAAATTATTATTAAATACTTCTTTGGAAAGATGTCTTGGCTACTTTGAATTTTGTATGGCTTCACTTACTATTGGGATCGTGAAAATGTGGGGCCAGGGGAGTGTAAGCATGCTATATTAGAATGGAGACAAGGACAATCAGAACTCTGGAAACTCAAAATCAGTAGAATGAATATTAGTTAATGAGGTCAGTTCTGGCAAATGTGTCAAGTTAGTTAAGCCTATTTCTTACATTCATC
Organism: Chaetophractus vellerosus; assembly: GCA_004027955.1. NCBI lineage: Eukaryota > Metazoa > Chordata > Mammalia > Cingulata > Chlamyphoridae > Chaetophractus > Chaetophractus vellerosus. Next base: position 5,259 of record PVKH010039065.1, on the reverse strand, counting down.
AAGTTTTTCCATTACTATCCAAGTTTTCCTAATCAGATTCCAAATCTCTGGACAGTACTTAACCCTAGTGTTCCTTAGTCATTTGTAATGGAATACTCTCTGGGATATTCTGCCAATATCCAGTCCTTCATTATACATGCCACAAATCAAAATTATCCATGTTTGGCCTCAATCCTACTTTTCAGACTTACTGTGACTGTGGTGGCAGGGGGAGGAGAGGGGATGGTAAATTGTCATCTGTATTAATCAACTAAAGGGATTCTGAGGCAAAATACCAGAAATCTGTTGGCTTTTATAAAGTGTATTTATTTAGGGTAGAAGCTTACAGTTACCAGGCCATAAAGCATAAGTTACTTCCCTCACCAAAGTCAATTGCCATGTGTTGGGGCAAGATGGCTGCTGATGTCTGCCAAGAGTTCAGGTTTCCTGGGTTCCTCCCTTCCTGAGGTTTTGTTTCTCTCCAGGCTCAGCTGCTGTGCTCTATCCACAAGGCCATCTGTAGACTAAAAAAAATCAAAATTAGGCATACAGCTAATGTCTCTCTCAAAATTAGGCAAATGGCTCTGTCTTTCTCCCAGGGGCTTCTGCCGTGTCTAAGGAGCTGTTGCTATTCCTCTGTGTTCTTCTCCTGTGTGTTCACTTCCCAGGCTCCAGCTCACAACTCACAGCTCTGTCCTTTGCCATGTCTTTTCTCTGTGAGTCCTCATCCATCAAGGAGCAGGGACTCAACACCGTACTGATGTGGCCCAATCAAAGTCCTAATCATAATTTAATTAATTAAAAGTGATACCTCTGACAGACCAGTTTACAAACATAATCCAATAGCTATTTTTGGAATTCATGAACAATGCCAAACTGCTACATCATCATTTAGTGAGTAAGTTTTAATTGGGTGAGTTCTGTGGTGAAGACCATGGCTCTATCTTCTGGTAGATATCAGGTTACACAGCATCAAGATATGGAAACATATACCATCCCCAGTAGTTTCCAACTCCTACTGATCATTCTTTTCTTTAACAAAGCTCACTTTCATAGTGTTTTAGGTGAGTGGAATCCATGAATCCTCGGAGTTCCTGGGTATATAGCCTTTGGATTGGAACTTTGGCACAACCACCCCTGGAGGCTCTTGGACTTACTCATGCTTAGAATTACAACTTTATATGAGCTGTTTAGACTTCATATGTAACCTCCAGCACATAATGAATGCAGCATTCTCTGAACAGCTGTTCAGGAAGAGTAATTAACTATGTCCCCATTGTTTTGATATTATTTAAACATGGTTTTCATGTACTCATTATAGTTCACTATCCTTTTGTAAAGGGAAAATAGTGCTGATCACATATTAGTGAGTTTGAGCTCCTCAAAAGAAATGGTCCATATAAATTGAAGGTATTGCTAGGAACATTACATGCACAATATAAATGCATAGATTTAGGAGGTAAAGTCCTGGAAAATCTCTGTGTTCAGCTCAGGTTGAGCAACAAACAATCAACAATTATATGCAAATAAGTATTTTATTCAATATAACCAGCCTGCATAACATTTTCAGGGCAAATCAGCAAGTACTATAGAATTGAAAACCCTTAGGGTAACTTGTGGCCAGAACAATTCTTGCATGCATGATGTCTCAAGAAAATATATTTAACCTGGTTGCACCAGCAATTGCTATTTTGTATAAACTGCAAAAAAAAAAAAAAAAAAAAAAAAATCCATCCAATCTCCCTACACTTAATTTCACTTAATTTTAATCACAGTATACTTGCATGGACAGGTTTCTTTTAAACACTGATTTATTCTCTAAATGGAGAGGCATAGTTGTTATTTAAGATCTAATGTTCCCTGCTTGGTCACATTTGGGAGCCTGTCCAACAACAGGGCACGATTGTGATTTAAGATCCATAGTGCCTCACCGGTCACATTTGGGAACTGTTTCTGGCTGTACTGATGCTCTTGCCTGCCTGGCAAATAATGTTCCAGTACCAAAAATATTTCATAAATTCCTTGATGGCTCAGTGCACCCCTCAAAAATTAAGTTAAACTCTTGGTTTCTTGCTGTTCTAATTAAAATGCTGAAGAAAGGGGGCAATATATATATATTTCTTTTTGGTTCAACAAACCTTTTTTGCATTCTTATTTTGGAAACACCTGAAAAATTAATATTATCCTGTATTGCAAAACCAAGCAAGTCTTAAGGCACAGATTAAAGTGGTACTTGAGCTCTAGGTTCACCTTATGAATGAGAAAATGACGGGCATAGTCTCTAGAATGATAGGGTAGCATTCCAAAATCCTGAAGTGGATGATATTCGTCTGAAAGTTTGCATAGCAACGTCAGTCATTGTATTTTATTTGTTTTAACAAAGTCATCCCTATGCAGCTAAGAGGTCAGGGAAGTAATTTTGGTCAACTCTCTTTCCAGAGCTTTCAAACCATGCTTTAGGCTCAATATAGCCTTAAAATAAAAACATGGCAGGAAAATTAACTCTGCTATTTGCTTTCTTATAAAAATTGAGGTATAATTTTATACAACAAAATGCACATATCAAGTGCTCAACATGAGGAACTTTGACAATTTTATACACCCATGCAACTCCCACCCAACAAAAGATTAGACAATTTCCATAACCTAAACAGATTCTTGTGCTCTTTCTAGTCAACTCCCAACTTCCTCCCACCATATAGGCAACAATTTTATGATATTTACCAAATATATTTGTGATGTTTTTTGTTCTTGGAATTTAAAAATGGAATTGGTTAGGATGCATGACTTTGCATTTAACTTTTTTCACTCAATAAAATAATTTTGAGATTAATCTGTGTTGCTGTCACATATCAGCAGTTTATTCCCTTACATTCTTTTATGACTATGCCAAAATATATGTTTATCCAATCTCCTCTTAGTGGTTCTCTCTTCCCTTTTTCTTTTTGTAATACGATGAATAAGACTGATAACATTCTTGTGGCATATATTGCATTTCCCTTGGTAAAATATCTTAAGTAGAATTTCTGAATCATAAGCAATGTTTAAATGTATAAGAAATCACTGAAATGTTCTCTAAGATTATATTAATATTTTGTACTCCCACCAGCAAGCAATACAGAGGTATTCCAGTTACTCCAAATTCTTGCCAATATTTGGTATTGTAAAGCTTTTTTATTTTAACCATTCTAATGTTTGTGAAATGACATCTCACTGTACTTTTAGTTTCATTTCCCTAATAACTACTGGTATTGAACACCCTTTGATATGTTTTTGTTAATTTACATATCTTCTTTCACTAATGTATGGTAAAGTCTTTTTAACCTTTCAGAAAATGAATTAAATGGGAAAAAATGCTTTCAACATACTGAAAATCTCCAATAAAATATACATCTATTATCTATATCTGTATCTATCTGTAATCTATCAAATCAAATCTCTCTATCTAATCTATATGCACATAGACATATATTAAGAGAATTGATATGTTCTAAAATAGATATTATCTATTAATACCTTTAAAATACATAGAAAAGTACCACCTGAAACATAGTGTTATATAAACTTTATTTAGAATCCTAAGGTGGAACAATCTTAAAAGTTGACTTAAAAAAATTATTACAAAAGTCATGTCATAGAAGATGGTGGAGTAAGAAGCTCTTTTGCTGAAACAACTATTTTGCTAGCAAGAACTGAGTCAGTTTTTTTTTAGAACTCTAGCAGCAGTACCTAGGGGAGGATGAAGAAAAGGATGATAAATTTCAGTGAATTTAGCATTTCCTAAACCCATCTCCTTGAAATGCAGGCATGGGGACAGCAACCAGCAATCCTATTACAGCCAGCTGGTGCCATGTAGGGCAGTAAGGTCCTGCCCTCTGAAGTTTGGAGTTGTGCATTTTGATTTGTCTAATGGTTCACTGAGGGATCAGCACAGGACTGGTGATTTTTTAAGCTCTTTGGGCTGAAGAAACTTACACAACAGCAGTAGAGGGAAATTAAAGAGATAAAACATTTTTTTTTCTATTTTCTTTATTTGGATTCAGGCATTCAAAGTTATCTCTGTCAAGTCACTAGTGAATTACTGTGGAGATAACAGAATAGAGACTTTAATGATCACATATGCCAAGGAATATAGTCCCTGCAAAAATAGTTTGAAAAGTCACTAAACTAGCAGATAACTAAAACCTTCAACAAGCAATACTAGCAATCCCTGGAAAGGGGGAGAATCTGATTTCCAGTGTTATATTACAATATTCAAAATGTTCATTTCTCAAAAAAATTTTTTTTCAAAGCATATAATGAAAGAGGAAAGTTTGAACCATTCACAAGAAAAAAAATATCAACACAAAACATCCCTGAGCAAGTTCAAACCTTGGACATAACAAAGACTTTAAATTAGTTGTCTTAAATATGCTCAAGAAACTGAAGTAAACCACAGAAAAAATAACTAAAGGACATCAGGAGAAAGAGGTATGAATGTGTAGGTAATATAAATAAAGATGTAGAAGTTATAGAAATGAACCAAATAGAAATTCTAGAGCTGAAAATTACAATAACAATTAAGGGCCCCTTGCCATCCATATGAATTTAAGGATAAGCTTTTCCATTTCTACTAAATAGGCTTCTAGAATTTTTATGTGGATTGTGTTGAATGTATAGATCACTTTGTGTATTACTGATATCTTAACAATAATAAGTTTTCTAATCTATGAACATGGGATGTCTTGCCAGTTAATTAGGTCTTTTGTAGTTTTCCGTGTACAATTATTTCACCTTCTTGGTCAAACTTATTCCTAGATATTTTGTTCTTTTAGATGCTATTGTGGGCCGGCTCGATAGCCCAGTGGATAGGGCGTCGGCATACCACATGGGAGGCCCTGGGTTCGATTCCCGGGGACCTCTCCTAGCGGGCGGACCGCCTTGAGAGTGGTGGGCCGCCATGGGCAGGCCGGAGCCGCCGTGGGCAGGGCAGGAAGCTGCCACGGACAGGGCAAGAGCCGCCACGGGCAGGGCAGGTCGCCCGCAGATGGAGCGCAGCCAGCCACCCGCGAACTGAAAAGCCGGCCGTGAATGGACGCAGAGACCGCCCACAAGCGGGGAAAGCCGCGCCTGCGCAGTGTCCAATCTCGGCGCGTCGCCGCAGCGGGGGGAAGGGGAGATATGTAATAAAATAAATAAATCTTTTAAAAAAAAAATAGATGCTATTGTAGTGGATTTTTAAAAAAATTTGGGCCCGGCTAGATAGCTCAGTGGATAAAGAGCGCGCTGGGATACCACATG
>PVKH010039064.1:0-11236 GCA_004027955.1 Chaetophractus vellerosus | reverse complement strand
GACCTGCCCTGCCCGTGGCGGCTTTTGCCTGTCCGTGGCAGCTTTTTGCCCTGCCCACGGCGGCTCCGGCCCGCCCATGGCGGCTTGCCCTTCTCAAGGCGGTCTGCCCGCTAGGAGAGGTCCCCGGGAACCGAACCCAGGGCCTCCCATGTGGTTTCCCAGCGAGCTCTTTATCCACTGAGCTATCTAGCCGGGCCCAGCAGTATATATTTTAATAGTGGAAAGTAATTCTTGGGCATAAAACACTGAAAGCAAGTAAGGATAATTATTACAGATTCTTATACAATTGGAATAAAAATGATTAATTTCTATGTCACCAAAACCATATTTCATAGAAAATCAATGGAAGTACAATTACATTGTGTGAGCCTCAAAGTCATGAGTAAGTTAGAAGGTCAAATTTTACATAACTCTAAATGTATATGCACTATTAATAGAAAATCAGAAGTGATATTAGAATTATAAACACATTTTAACTGTGAATTAGTATATGCAAAGTGAAAAACTTAATGTATATTGCTTTAGTTTCATATTAGTAGGTTTTGCACTTTTTCTATTTCCACACAGATGGCAGAAAAAGGGAAATAAGTCCTTTCCACTTCTGCATTATTATAATTATTCTTAATGTTATTCTTAATGTCTGCTTAATGAGAATTAATTGTCTATAATTCTAAAGAAACAATTCATTCTATATAATTTTAGCTAATAAAAATACATTAAAAAATCACTGAAAGATTTTCAAAATGCTAAAGGTTTAAGTACAAACAAAGGTTCACAATGTTGTTTTACCATGACCACCATCCATTACCAAAATTTTTCCATCACCCCAATCAGAAATTCTGTACCAATAAAGCATTAATTCTGTTTCCTGCACTCAACCAGTCCTTTAATAACCTGTATTCTAGTTTCTGAGTCTATGAATTTGCTTTTTATAATTATTTCATAAGAGTGAGATCATACAATATTCATCCTTTCATGTCTGGCTTATTTCACTCAACATGATTTTTTCAAATTCATCTAGGTTGTCTCATGTATCAGAACTTCATTCCTTTTTATTGCAGAATAATATTCCATTGCATGCATATATGATATTTTGTATATACATTCATCAGTTGGTGGATGCTCTTTTGGCAATTGTGAATAATGCCTCTAATAACATGAAGGTGCAAATATCAATTTGAGTCCCTTCCTTCAATATATTGGGAATATACATTGAACTGGGATCTACAGATCATATGGTAATTCTATACTTAACTTTCTGAGCCTCCACCAAATTGTTTTCCACAGAAATCAATTGGCCATATATGTGAGGGTTTATTTCTGAATTATCAATTTGATTCCATTAGTCTATAGATCTGTTCCTGTGCCAGTACCACATTGTTTTGATTACTCTGGAATTGTAATAAGTTTTAAAATCAAGCAAGGGCTGTCCTCCAACTTCATTCTTTTTCAAGATGGTTTTAGCTACTCAGGGCCCCTTACCCTTTCATGAAAATTTGGTGGTTGGCTTTTACATTCTGCAAGAAAGGTATTTGGAATATTGATTGAGATTGCATTGAATATGTAAATTGCTTTGGATAGATTTGAGATCTTAATAATGTTTACACTTCCAATCCTTGAATATGCAATGTTCTTCCATTTATTTAGGTCTTCCGTGTTTTCTTTTAGCAATACTGTAGTTTTCTGTATACAAGCCCTTTATGTCATTTTGGTTATTACTCTCTATTTGTTCTTAATACTGTATTTCATGTATTTCCACTGTAATCTTTGTTATTTGTTTCCTTTTGCTAGATTTAGGCTTAGTTTGCTCCTCTTTCTCTAAATCCTCCAGTTGTGAGGTTAGGTATCTGATTTGAGATCTTTCTTCAATTGAAATGGATTAGACTATCCAAGGGAAACTGCTATGTGCATGTTTACCTTTCTTGAAAATATACCATATAGTGGCCTGAGAAAGATGTAGCCTAAGAGGTACTACTATGCAATGATATCAGGACCTCTTATCTGCTCTTATATGTATAATTGATCACATATATTAAAACTCTCCTTTTGTCTTGTGTATGTTTTCATTTAATTCTACCCTGTTTGAGTCCACAAAATATTTAAGGTTGATTATAATGCATTAAAAATTAAATAAGCAAAGTCAAAAGTTAAAAGAGAATTAAAACCCTTCTTAATAAGAAAATCAGAAAATATTTTTTCTGAATATTTTCATGATTTTTCTTCACATGATTAAGAGACAAATTATCTGGGAAACAGTGGCCAAGGTAAAAGATGAAAGAACATTATATTGAGAAAAATGGAAAATAGCAAAAGAGAAAAATCATGTGTGGGTCTTCATAGTAAACTAAGATTCATCTCACAATTTTTAAACATTGGATCATATCTATATAAAATGTCATTATATAGAAAATCCAGGGGAAAAAAACTAGTGAAGAAGATCAGAATGCAGACATACTGAACAAAGCCTTTAAAAAGTGATCTTAAGTTTGCTGAAGGAAATGAAGGAAATACAGGGAAAGAACTTAAGGATATAAGGAAAACAGTGAGGAGCAATGTGAGAATCTTATTAAAGAGTTAGAAATCCAAAAAAAGGAACCAAAAGAACTACTTGAGTAGTAGACTACAATGGATTAAATGAAATATTCCCAGGTGGTTTCAGGCAGATTGGCACTGGCAGAAAAAGAAACAGGGAACTCAAGACAAGACACTTGAAATGAGTCAGGCTGAGGAGCAGAAAGGAAAAAGCCTCCCTGCTGGCTTACCTAGGCGTGGGCGATGTGTAGGGATTAGAAGCCATAGCCACCACCCAGAGGCCTGGAAGGGGTTGTGTGCTTGGGCAGCAGATACAGGACCCACCCCTTCACCCATTGGACACCCCAAAAGCAATAGGGAAGCCCTCCTTCCCCAAACTCGCAGCCTTGGCTCCAGAGGGCAGGAGGCAGGACTTTCCAGAAACTGATGTAGCAGGATCCACCCCGCCACACACACACTCCACGCAGAGTGGCGGAGAGCTCATTTTAGGGCATACAAAACCCCCTTGCACCCTCCCCTCACTGCCTCAGGGCCCCTTCCCAGGCTGTCCAGCCCAGACCAATGCCCTCCTGTGAAGGATCTGAACAGGCCTCAGGCTTCAGCTGCATACCTCAGCCCTCCCCACAGAGACCCCCATTCCCTTGGGTACCAGGGTCCCAAGGCCGACTGGGATCATCACTGTTCCTTCCCCCCACCTGATAGTCACTGGATACAACTCAGGAACTCAAGGCCCTGCTGGCCTCCAAGCCTGGAGTCAGGGAGCCGGGAACCTTGCCAGTCCTAGTCTGTAGATGGAAAGAAAAGGGGCCACCATCTGGCGTTGTCTGTCTGTCTGTCTCCTGGCTTCACCCCATTCACCATAGTCCCAGCTTCTGTGTCTTTGGCCTCTCTTTCCCCCCACTGGCCCAGGGAGGAGGAGACAGGAACACACCCCCCACCTTCTCCCCTCTTGTATATTAAACACAAAAGACTATGTCATTTCATAACTTTTTATTTCTATTTACTGAGCCATGTATTGTATTTTCTTTTTTTCCTTCTTTTTTTAAAGATTGAACACAGATAAACAATGGATCAAAGAAAAAATCTGAATTGAAATTAGGAAATATCTTGAGCTTAATGAGAATGAAAATACAACATGCCAAAACTTAGGGATGCAGCAAAGGCAGTGCTGAGAGGGAAATTTATAGCTCTAAGTGTTTATATTAAAAAAGAAGTTAACCCTCTCATTTATGGCCAAGTGGTTTTGGCAAACAGGCAAAGACAAGTTAGGGAAGGGGAAATAATTTGCATAAATAAATAAATAAAGGAGGACCTCACACCTTATATAAAAATCAATTCAAAATGTATCCTAAATATAAGAGGCAGAATTGTCCAACTCCTAGAAGAAAACATAGTGAAGCATCTTTAGGATCTTGTGTTAGGCAATGGTTTCTTAGTCTTTACATCCAAAGTTCAAGCAACAAAAGGAAAAAAAATAGATAAATGGTACCTCATCAAAGTAAAAAAAAAATTTTTTAATGTAAATCAATATCACAATGACATATCATTTTACACCCACTTAGGATGATAACTGTTTAAAAAATGGAAAATAAGTGTTGACATAGGGAGCCTCTTACTTTCTTGGTGGGAATGTAAAATGGTTCAGATGCTGTGGAAAACAATTTGGTGGTTTTTTAGAAAGTTGAAAATATAATTACAATATGACCCAGCAGTGTCCTTTCTAAGTATATACCAAAAGGGATTGAAACCATGGGACTTAAACAGATATTTGTACACTGATGTTCAGGGCGGCATTATTCACAGTAGCCAAAAGGTTGAAACAACCCAAGTGTCTATGAAATGATGACTGGATAAAGAAAATGTGGTTTAGCCATACAATGGGAGACTATTCAGCCATAGAAAGGAATGAAGTTATGATACATGCTACAATATGGATGAACCTTGAAAGCATTATATTGGGTGAAATTAACCAGACACAGAAGAACAACTATTGTATGATTCCACTTATATAAATATCTACAATTAGTTAATCAATAGAGGCAGAAATTGAATTAGAGATTACCAGGGGTAAGCATAGGGCAAATGGGGAGTTATAGCTTAATGGATGCAAAGTTTCTCTTTGGGGTCAAGAAAACATCTTGGTTAAGGATGGTAGTACAACTTGTGAGTGTAATTAATACCACTGAAGTGTATAGTTAAAAATGGGGAATTTTGTTTAATATATGTTACTACAATAAAAACAAAAAATAAAAACAGATTTCTGGGCCCTATCTCCAGAGTTTGTTTCATAGGTCTGGGATGGGATGAATATTTTGCATTTCTGGGCACCAAACTTTTAGAACCACCACAGGAAGGGAGTGAAGTCTTAAGACCCTCAACATCCAGAAGCTAAAGTAAGGGGGCAGGCTGTATAGCCCAGTTGGTAAGGCGCTGGTTTACCACATGGGAGTCCCAGGGTTCTGTCCCCGAGGCTCCTCGAACGGGCAGACCGCCTGGAGAAGGCAAGCCAACGCGGGCGGGGCACACCGCTGCGGGCAGGGCACACTGCCACGGGCAAAGGCAAGCCCTCATGGGCGGGCAAAAAGGCAAGCCCCCACAGGCAAAGGCAAGCCCCCACGAGCAAAGGCAAGCCCCTATGAGCAGATGAGCAGGCGGGCCGCCACGCCGGTGAGCTGACTCGGTGGGTTGCCCCAGCGGGGGGAGACAAGCAGACACAGAGGAACGCAGAGAAAAATGAGCACAGCAAGAACAAGCAAAAAGGGGGGGGGGATGTATAATAAATAAAAATTTAAAGAAAAAAAGATAAAGTAAGAATCAAGTTTCTCCTCAAGAGGATACAAAGTTAGAAAGAATTATATTAAATGTTAATATAGCATTTTACTAAAATCCAGGGATATTTATGTAAAGATGGCTTCCATTAAATAAATGGAAAATAAACATTGGAAAGGATGTGGAGATATAGGAACTATCATTCTTTGCTGGCGGCAATGTAAAATGGTGCAGCTGTCATGGAAGACAGTTTGGCGGTTCCTCAGAAAGCTAAGTATAGAACTAACTTAAGACCTGGCAATCTCACTGCTAGGCATATACCCAAAAGAATTGAAAATAGGGACTCATACAGATATTTTCACACTGATGTTCATAGCGGCATTATTCACAATTGCCAAAAGATGGAAATAACCCAAATGTCCATCAACTGATGAGTAGATAAATAAAATGTGGTATATACATACAATGGACTATTATTCATCTTAAAAACGTATGGATTCCTGATACCTGCAACAAAATAGATGAAACGTGAAGACATTGTATTCAGTGAAATATGCCAGACACAAAAAGACAAAAATTGTATGCTCTCACTGCTTTGATCTAATTAGAATAAACAAACTCAGAATCTAGAATGTACATTACTAGGGGATGGGTTGGGGAAAGGGAATGGGAAGTTAAGGCTTAACATGTACAAGATTCCTATTTGGAATGTTGGAAATGTTTTGATAGTGGATGTTGGTGATAGCAGCACATTATGAAAGTAATTAACAGTGTTGAAATATATAACCAAATGTGATTAAAAGTGGAAATGTTAGATTGTATATATGGTAATAGAATAAAAATTTTTAAAGATCCATGGAACTATACTACACAGTGAACACTAATTTACCATGGGTTATATTTAATAATACAGTTATAAAAATGTTCTATCAATAAATGTAACACATGTTCCATACCAATGCAAAGAGTTATTAATAGAGTGGTGTATGGGAATCCTGTAATTTATGCATGATTTTTCTATAAACCCACAACATCTCTAATAAAGAAAAAGAAAGTAAGCAATGAAAAGGTAATGAGAACCTTTAGAAATTAAGCTTTTTCTGCCAATGCTTTATTAGACAAGGCATAAAAATCTATAAAATCTTGAACTGTCATCATAAAGTCCATTCATTCTTTTCTAAAAAGCAAGTCTACATAATATTTCAATTATATTTTACCTAATTGGATTTATTGATGGCCATGCTCACATATCCCCTATTTGACTACTATACACTTCCATATTGTATACAATCAGTTTCCTAAAGTCAGTCTGTTTTAATTAAAAAAGAAAAATTATAACACTAATAAGAGTATATTACAAACATATTTGCATTTCTGTAAGCCACCATACCATTCATTTTCAAAATATTTTAAGTGGCAAGAATTTTCATTATATAGGTGAACAATAAATTAATATATAATTAATTGTCTCTTTTTTTTTCTTTCCCAATGTTTAAGGATTGGTAATAACCTTATAACTTTATTTTTGTGTCTTCATCCAAGTTGACTTCCCCTGAAATACCATTGAACAGAATTATGATACAAAATCACTCTTAGCCACAAAGAAGTCAGAGGAAATGGGAAAGAGGAGATTCAAGATGAGTTGGAAGCAATTACAGCTTTTATTTCCTAACACTATATAGATACAGTTTCATTTTCTTCTAAAATTAAGTTTTTAATAAGCTTTATTTTTAGAGCAGTTTTAGTTTTACAGAAAACTTATGCAATGATTTCAGAGAGTTTCCATATAGCCTCTCTCCCCCCAGTCCTCATTTTCCCTTATTATAAGCAATCAGCATTAGTGTGGTATATTTTTTACAATTGATGGATGAACCAATATTGATACATTATTATAACTGAAGCCCATCATTTACACTAGAGATTACTCTGTGTTGTAGAGTTGTATGGGTTTTGACAAATGTATAATGTCATATATCAAACATTACAGCATCATACACAGTAAATTCAATTCCCTAACAATGTCCTATGCACCACCTCTTCATCCCTATCCACCAGCACCCCCAATCCCTGGCAGCCATTGGTCTTTTTACTGTCTCTATAGTTTTGCCTTTCCCAGTACATCATGTAGTTGGAATCATACAATATATATCCTTTTAAGACTGGCTTCTTTACTTAGCCACATGCATTTAAGGTTCCTCCATGTCTTTTCATGCTTTGATGGCTCATTTCTTTTCATGACTTAATAATATTCCACGATATGGATGTACCATAATCTGTCTACCCATTCGGTCTTGAAGGACATCTTGGTTGTTTCCAATTTTTGGCGATTATGAACAAAGGTGCTATAAATATCAGTTTGCTAGTGTTTTTTTTTTTGCATGGACTTATGTTTTCAGCTCATTTGTGTAAATACCTAGGAATATGATTTCCAGACTATATGATAAGCCCATGGTTAATTTTGTAAGTAACTGACAAACAGTCTTCCAAGCTGCCTATACCATTTTGCTTTCCCTCTAGCATGAATGAAAGTTCCTGTTGCTTCACATTCTCACCGGCATTTTGTGTTGCTATTGTTTTGGAATTTATCCATTCTAATAGGTGTATAGTTGGCATCTCATTGTCGTTTTAATTTACAGTACCCTAATGACATGTGATGATGAACATCTTTTCATATGCTATATGTCTTATTTTGGTGAGGTGACTTTGAAGATATTTTAATAATTTTATAAATGGTTTGTCTGTTTTCATAATGTTGAGTTTTAAGAGTTCTTTGAATGTATATTTTAGATATGAGCTCTTTATCAGTTATGTGTATTGTGACTATTTTCAACCAGTATGTGGATTGTCTTTTCATTCTCTTAACTGTGTCTTCCACAGTTTTTAATTTTTAAAAGTCCGCATTTTCATTTTTTTTCTGTCATGGATTTTGCTTTTGGTAATGTATCTAAAAAGTAATCACCATATCCAACTCAAATTTCTCCTACGTTAAGTTCTAGACATTTTATAGTATTGGGCTTTATATGTAGGTCTATGACCCATTTTCAGCTAATATTTGTGAATAATGTAAGTTTTGGATCTAGATTCTTTTTTTTTTTTTACATGTAGATATCCAATGATTTCAGCACTTTTGTTGAAAAGATGACCCTTTCTCCATTGAACTTTCTTTGCTCTCTTGTCAAAGATCAGTTGGCTGTGTTTGCATGGACCTATTTCTGGATTCTCTATTCTGTTCCCCTGATCTATTTGTCTACTCTTTTGCCAGTCTAAAGAGTACAGTCTTATCACTGTAGTTTTATAGTAAGTCTTGAATTTCAGTAGTGTCAGTTCTCTACCTTGTTCTTCATCAGTATTTGTGTTGGCTATTCTGGGTCTTTTTCTTTTCCTTATATTTATGGCCACCTAATCCTGGCTTTTTGGTGTCAGAAGGCTTTTGAATAGTGATTCAATCTCTTTACTTACATTGGTCCATTGGCATCTATTTATTCTTGAATCAGTGTAGGTAGTTTGTGTTTTTCTAGTAATTTGCCTGTTCCATTTGGGCTATCTAATTTGTTGGCACACAGTTTTTCATGGTATTCTTATAATCCTTTTTATTTATGTGTGGTAAGTAGAGAAATTAAAATTTCTAACTGTAGTTATATACATACTCACTCCTTTTTTCCTTGTCAGTGTAGGTAAAGGTTTGTCAATTTTATTGGCCTATTCAAAGTATCAACTTTTGGTTCCATTGATACTCTCTACTATTTTTTTTTAAAGATATATTTTTTATTTATTACATATCCCCCCACTTTCTGCTTGTTCTTGCTGCATGCATTCTTGTGTTCTTCTGTGTGTGCTTGTCCCCTTGCCACCGTGTGGCAGCCGGCCTGCTCGCTAGGGTTTGCCCTGCCCGTGGCGGCTTTGCCCTGCGTGGGGTGACTTGCCTTCTCAAGGCAGTCTGCCCGCTCAAGGGGGCCCCGGGAACCGAACCCGGGGCCTCCTATGTGGTAAACTGGCACCCTACCAACTGGCTACAGCTGGCCCCACTACTATTTTTTAAACCATCCTCTATTTTATTAATCTTTAATCTTTGTCATTTCCTTCCTTTTGATTGCTTTGGGCTTAGTTTGCTTTTCTTTTCCCAGATCCGTCATTTCTGAGGTTAGGCCTCTGATTGAGATTTTTCTTCTTTTTTAAAGTTACCATTTAGAACTTTAAATTTCCCTCTCAGCACTGCCTTTGCTGAATCCCATTAAGTTTTAGTATTTTATGTTTTCATTTTCATTTACTTCAAGATATTTTCTAATTTCCTTTGTGATTTCTTCTTTGACCTATTGAATGGTTAAGAATGTGTTTTTAATTCCCACACACATTTGAAATTTTCACTTATTCATCTGGTACTGATTTCTAGTTTCATTTCATTGTAGGCAGAGAAGATACATTGTATGTTTTCAATATTTTTTAATTTATTGAGGCTTATTCTGTGACCTAATATCTGGTCTATCATGGAGAATGATCCATGCTCACTAGAGAAGAATGTGTATTCTACTGCTTTGGGTGAAGTGTTTTATATATGCTTATTAGATTTTGTTGGGTTATAGTATTGTTAAAGTGTTCTATTTCCTTATTGATCTTATGTCTGGATGTTCTATCTATTATTGAAAGTGGTGCATTGAATTTTCCTACTATTAATGTGGAACTGTTTATTTCTCCCTTCAAATCTGTCTATATTTGCTTCATATATTTTGGGACTCTGTAATTAGGTGCAAATATAATTGTTATGTCTTCATGTTGATTTGTACCATTCATTAATATATAGTGACCTTCTTTAACCCTCATAACAGTTTTGATGTGAAGTCTGTTTTATATGACATATAGTATAGCAAGCCAAGTGCTCTTTTGGTTACTGATTGCATGGGATAATTTTTTCCATCCTTTCACTTGCAACCTACTTACAGAACATATACCAAAATAATCCATATCCTGGGCCATAAAACAAAATTTAAAATATTGCAAAGATCTGAAATTGTGTACAGTATATTCTCTGACCACAATGGCTTGAGAGTAGAAATCAATATAGCAAGATAATAAGAACAATTGGGAACTAAACAATACACATATAAATAATCCATGGATAAAAGAGGAAATCTAAAGTGAAATAAGAAAATACATTTAAGTGAATGAATAAGAAAATACAGCAGATCATATTATATAGGTTATTGCTGCCAGTGATGAGAGAAATTGATAATACTAAATGTCTACACTAGCAAAGAAGAAAAATCTTAAATTGATAATTTAAACTCTCACCTTAAGAAGGTAGAAAAAGAAGAGCAAAGTTAACCCAAAGCAAGCAGAAATATGTGAATAATAAAACATGGTAGAGACGATTGAAATTGAAAAGTAGAAAAATGACAGAAAAAAGTTTAACAAACTTTGTTCTTTAATATGATTAGAAAAGTTGACAAACATCTTGAAGAACAAAGAAAGAAGACACAAAATACTAATATTATGAATGAAATGGATATGTCTCTATGGACCTTTTACACATCAGAAAGGATAATAAAGGAGTAATGCAAATAACTCTGCCAAAATTAATTTGGCAATATAGAAGAAATGTATGAATTCTTCAAACAGCACAAGCTAGCACCATTCAGCCTATGTGAGACAGACACTGCAAATAACCTGTAACTATTGAAGAAATTGAATTTGTTATTAAAAAGAAAGCTCCAGAAAAAGATATCTCCAGGTTCACAAGTTTTCACTGGAGAAATATACCAAACATTTAAAGAAGAATTAACACCAATTGTAATAAACCACATCTAAAAAAAAAATAGAAGAGGAAAGGTGACTCCCCAACTCATTTTGCAAGCTAATATTACCCTGACACCAAATCCATACCCACAACACAGGAAGGAAGGAAGGAAGGAAGGAAGGAAGGAAGGAAGGAAGGAAGGAA
>PVKH010039063.1:0-11235 GCA_004027955.1 Chaetophractus vellerosus | reverse complement strand
AACCCTGGTCCTATGAATGTGACTTTATTTAGAAATAGTTTTTTTGAAGATGTTGTTAATTAATATAAGGTCAGGCTGGATTGTATTGGGCCCTATCCCATCTTGACTGGTGTACTTATAGAAAGGAGGAAGTGGACACAGAAAGACAGACTCAAGGAGAGCACCTGTGATGACTGAATTAGGAATTAAAGCCAAAGTATTTTGGGCAAAATACCAGTGGCTAAGAGGAAGACAGGAAGTATTCTCCCCTTAGAATTCAGATTTATAGCCTCCTGAACTATATATATTTGAATTGAGACAATGTCTTTGAATTGTATTAAGTCATCTAACTTGTGATACTGCATTACAGAAGACCTAGGAATCCATCCAAGTACCTGAGGACAAGGAGGACCACAGTGACTCCTGTGCTCAGATGCACCATTCCCATTACCTTCTTATCTCAACCCCTGAGATACTCACATCTGGGAGCTGTGACCAGAAAGAGGAAGAACCACAGGCATTTCATCTTCTTGTGGATGAAGTCCATGATGCCCAGGAAATACTGTCCAGACTGAAGAGGGACCTAAATTTACATAAATGTATGCTGTGGTTTCATCTTTCTTCATGTGTACAATTGGCATTTGGAAGGTAAGTGTATTTATAATGAAAGAGTATAAGGAATGGTCACTGTTTCAGAGGCACCCCTGGGAGAAGGATGTTGGCTGAGCCCACAGAGAACACAGTCTTATCCCTGGGGTGCCTCATCACCAAGCCCAAGTTCCTCTACTTCTGAGCAAGAAATGTGATAAATGAGATGTTCAGGGAGCCAGATATGGCCAAGGATAAGGATGACATTAGAAATATGTTAAATGAGTCACTAATCAAAGAGATATATATATAATGCAAATTCCCTGACAAAGTTGTTTCTGGCAGTTTCTGCTAGTTTTTCAGTGTTTGTGGAAGGATGGACATTTGGATCTAGCATCTCACAATTTTCTGGATGTCAGTACACAGTAGTCACATTAATTGTGAATTCATAGTTGGATGGCAGAGCTGTTAGATATTACTATGGCAGTTATTTTCTGTGTGATATCTTATTTCCAATGACCATGATTGCATGAGGGATACCTGAGATGCTCCTGACCCTGATATAGTGAACTTGTGCAAATATAGTAGGTCAACCACCCTCAGGCTCAGTATCTTCACCTTCCACATTGATCAATTTAGATCCACTTGATTCTAAAAATACCATATATCTTATCACCTTATGAACTGACCTTGAATACTGTATATGGCCATTGGCTATTCATTCATTAATATTAGTGAATTGAATTAAAAATAAGGAAGATACAGGAGAGATATCACTAGATTGCAAGAGGATGCATAAGTACTTTTGAGAGGTAAAAGATGCTAAATATGAATATTGGACTCCAATTTTGATGGCAAGATATTAGAATTAAGGACAATATCTGGAGCCATGTGCCAAGGCATCCCACCCTCATGAAAGTTTGGGAGAGCAGGTGGTGACTTAGGAGAGTCACAGAGGGGATTAGCTGCATGGGGCAAACTACAAACTCATCCAAGACTAGATGACACATTAGGGTAGATATTTTGTTGCTGCCTTGAAGAGCATGAGGTCATGAACTGTACCAACTCCTTTGAAGCTTGGAGCAGGAAAACAATTTTCATGGAAGAATTGGACAAGATTCTGAATAAAGTCTTGAAAGATATATGGAGATTCTTAGTCCTAGATGTTTCCAGAATTATAAATAATTGTTTTGATGATAGAAGATTGTGGGGAGGAGGAAGCGCAAAATTCTGGAAATATGACCCCTGGAGGATGTGCTGGTTCAGGGGTTGGCCATGAGAATAGTTCATTGGCTGTAGAGTGTTTTTAATCAATTCTACCCAAAGAGTTCAGTCCTGTTATGGAAGCCTACCTACTAGCTGAGGCCCTGGCTTCACCATTGTTTTAGTCTTCATTTTTAAAAATTTATTTGTTTCATTTTTTTTGTTCTTTTTTTTTCACCATTATTTTAACACTTGCTTCTACTGGGAAGTCAGTGACAATTGTAGGTCCTGAGATCCCTGGTGAAGGATGGAGAAGCACTGATGTCATTCAGAAATGAAGAAACATGGGTCTGTTCCTGGAAACAGGAATCAAATTTTCAACCAAAATGTCCCAGCAATGTAAGCTCCAGGGAGACAGGTACCTTCAGTTGAACCTGAGTGGTGCTGATCCCTCAGTATATATACATACCTCCCTTTTCCTTTCCCATTTTACAGATTGAGAAATAAAACATGGATGGGACAAGCCTGGTCATGATATCCCCAAGGCAGCCCCAAAGCTCTCCACTGAGTGCCAGTTCCTTCAGCTCCCCAGGGTGTGTCTATGTGGACTTCTTTGTACAAAGTGGATTTTATGTCACAAATCAGAGATTTCTGAGAAGCCACCTGAGAAGAAACAATTTTCTGAGTAGAGCTTCAGGCAATAATTCCTCTTTTTTCCCACCTGACTAACTCTGCTGCCTCCTGCTAAGTCCTGGTCATGATTAGGTTGCATAAGACATGAAAAGTGATTGGAAAGATATCTTTCCATGAATGAGTGCTTTCACTGGTGTTCATATTGTAGCATTAGGAAGAGTTTAAATAGGTTTGTTGACTTATACATCACAAGAGCACACAGTAAAGTGGCTGTGTGGATTCAAACTACCTTTCTGAAAAAAATGTGCAAAGAATTATCAAAAAATTCCATATACTTTAGAGGTTTGAACTACTAATACTACCAGAAATTATGATGATACAAATGTGTGTAAGATGTCAAGAAATCCAATATGCACTTCATTAGCCTCCCCCCCCCCATTCCTACTGTCACCTAACCATTCCTAGAAATATTAGCCAGACAGGGGCTTTTTTCCTTATATTACCTTGTGTTCTTATTTGGAATATTATGATTATATTCAAATCCAAAATATCTCCTGAAATTTTAGAATTTTAAGATGCAGCTCACTATGCACCATAAGAGAATATGGGAAAGAATGAAGATGTTTGGAAGCAATCACCTGTGAAACAAACAAAATTCATTTCATTGTGCAGTATATAGCCAGTCTGTGAAGGAATGTGGTGTTTTACATAGATAAAAATGTCCACAAATTAAAGTTTATTCTGCACAATATTGTGTCATCTAATTTGTATGCCCAGCTTTTGTAGCTAATATTTAGTCTACTTAGTATTAAGACACTACAATTTTGAATCTTTACCTTCTTCCAGGTTTTTCAAAATATATTTTTTACACTCAAAAATTACCTGAGTATGTCTATGTTCTCTGAATAACTATTTACAAAATAAATTTGTTTTTTGTGGCACTAGAATACAAGTTGCTTGGATATGGTAATGGAGTGGTGGGTAAATCTCAGTCCTTCCCAGGAGCTCAGCATCAAATTTAGGTGATGAAAATGGAATGTCATTAACCATAGGAGAGGGGGCTCTGCAAATTTCAATGGAGCCCTAGAACAAATTGTTTGGATGATAGAGGAGAAAAATATACCCTAAGAGGTAACAAGTCATGTGAATGTATCTGGAATGAAGAAAAGCCTGAGGAAAAAACATATCCAGGTAATAGTACATGATGGATGAATAAACCTGGTATTCAGAAACTGCATATATCTTGGGAAAATTCCTGTGCCTTGGCTAGGGTCAGTCTTGCACAGAAATTTCACTAAAATGGCCAAGATAGAACCAAGCTACTGGAATTAACCAAGAGTACAACAGAAGAGCAAGAGAACTTTCCCTTAATAAACAACTTCTCCCCTTGTCAGAACTAAACTAGAGTGTAAAATTTATAAAAGGACTATACCTTTACTAAATGAACATGTTAATAACTAGAAAGAGATAAATGGTTAGTTCTTATTAAATTGTAATTAACATACAACATTTTCAGCTATTAAAGTGTACAATTCAATAAATATTTGCATATATTTACATACATGTAACTATCACTACAAACCAGAAAGTGAACTCCCCCAAATTTGGGCATAACTCAAATTCCTGCCTCTGCTCCCATCCCTTCTCTCTAGGCATGATTTGATTTTTAAAATAGGTTTGTTGACCTATAAATCATATAGCATAAATTTATTCATTTAAATCACATAATTCAATGGGTCTTAATTTTATTCTTAGAAATGAGCCACCAGAGTAATATTAGAGTGATTTTGTCCCATCACTATTTTGACTTGTCTAAATTCTCTTCATTCTATTGGGAATCCCACTAAACCCTGTGGTAAGTCACCTCCCTCACATCTCTTCTGAGTCAGATGAGGAAAGACCCTGGGGGTCAGGACACAAAACTGTGGCTGAGGGAAATTCCTGTTGTCATCCCTCTTCCTCAGTGATACTCTATGCTCTGCTCATATTCAGTGGAGGTTTTCTCTGAAAATACAGCTTGTCAGTTTCAGAGTCAGGACGGCACCAGAACCTTGAAGCTGGGGAGGGAGTGAGCACAGATAGTGAGCCCCAGCCCATGAAATGAGCCCCTCCCCTGCCTCCTCCTGTCCTGCTCTGGGAAGGCCTGTGCTTGGGGGTCCTGAGGCCAGGCCCCTCTTCCCAGCCCCCTTCTGAGCACCCTGGGGGCCAGACTGGGGTCTGGTTTCACACTGCCCCCATCAGAGCCTGTGTCTCCCTCCCTTACACATGCTGAGGCCTCAAACCTCAGGGGTTTCTGTTAAAGATCATCAGGTCCATGAGCTGGTCTGGGGAAGGGGCAGTCAGCTTTTATTACTCCATGGAGGACATAGGACTAGTGTTGAAGTATCTCTCACTGTTGTTGGTTGTGTGATTTCAAAAATTTCCAGAATCACAAAGTGTGCTCTAACTAGGGAGAGCAAATGGTGTTTCATTTCTGTGTTCAATTTTTTAAAATTCAAGAACATTCCCTGAGGCTCCTGAGAAATCAGATCCTGCTGACCTCTGGCAGAGCCACTTCTGCCTCCATAAAGGACACTCTGATTATGCAGTGTGCATGTGGGAATGTTTCCTCCTATTGTAATGAAATTTTTCTAATTCAGATAATGCAACAGGGGACACAGAACACTAAATCTAGAGTGGTTTCCCAAGGAAACTGTAAGAAGTAGAGGAAGACCCAAACCCTGGCAGGAAACCAGCTGAAACCTCCCCTGCACCTGCCCCTGGGCTGAGCCCTGTGCTATGTGGGCCCTGAGCTCCCCCAGCA
Source organism: Chaetophractus vellerosus (assembly GCA_004027955.1). NCBI lineage: Eukaryota > Metazoa > Chordata > Mammalia > Cingulata > Chlamyphoridae > Chaetophractus > Chaetophractus vellerosus. The sequence goes on along the minus strand of PVKH010039063.1, from coordinate 6,029 downwards.
GACCAGCCCCCTCCCTGCATGGGAGGTTTTTGTCTGGGCTCACACTGCCTTCCCCTCACTGTGTCTGGCACAGTAATACATGACTGTGTCCTCAGGCCTCAGGTTTGACATTTGCAGATAGAGCTGGTTCTTGGCATTGTCCCTGGAGGTGGTGAATCTTCCCTTCACAGAGTCTGCATAGTCTATGAAACTACTACCACTGCTAATGTATGAGACCCACTCCAGCCCCTTCCCTGGGGCCTGGTGGAACCAATTCATTCTGTAGTTACTGAAGGTGAATCCAGAGGCTGCACAGGAGAGTCTCAGAGCCCCTCCAGGCTGGGCCAAGTCTCCCCCAGACTCCACCAGCTGCTCCTCACACTGGACACCTGTAACCAATGAAAGTAAAATTGGATTCACAGAGAGAGACACTGCCACACACCCCCTCCTCACACACACACTCACTCAATCCCACACACAGCAGCATCTCCAGTCTCTCCATAATATTACCATGGAAAATTGACAACAGAAATGCCCAGCTCAGCACATCCTTCATGGTGCCTCCTCTTCCTCTGTCCTGGGCACAGAAAGGAAGAGCTCAGACCACCAGGGTGGGGGCTCCTCTCTCAGAGCTGCAGAACCTGGGCCTGGGCTGGTTTTCAGGAGCAGAGGGAGGGGCCCCATTTGCATGTGCATCCCCCATGGGGCACATTAGCTCCCTCCCTTCTCATGGGCTCCCTCCTGGTCAGGCAGGCTCTGCACCCAAAGCTCTCTGTGAACACAGTCACTGAAAACTCATCTGATGTTGAGTGCATGGAAAAGTCTTCCAAGTGTAGAGAATATGAAGTGCTTCTCCCCCACCTCCTCATACAGCACTGAGCATGGTGGATGTAGCCTTTAAAGGGAGGCCATACTGACCAGCTTCCTATTGAGGCCAGTGACACGGGTGACGCCTCTGATGATTCCTTGTCCTGGGATCCCAGAACATAACCCTCCCTTCTCCTCAGTGGACCCCAGGTCCAGGGCCCCTGGGAGATGAAATGTTGTCCAGACTTCTGTTTGTGTAACCACATGGGATAGATGGCAGCTGCCATTTTCTGCTTCTCCCATCTGCTGGGTGCAGGAAGCAGGAGGTTGAGGTTGTGGACATTGGTGTCAGGGCTGTAAACATCTGTCTCATAACTGGGTGCATCACCCTCTGTATCATTTGCCCCACAGAGAAAGCAGGTGGTGGCTGGATGGAAACACTGCTGGGTCTGTCCCAGCAAGGTCCCTCAGTTCCCAGGGCAAGCCCAGATCCTGGAGAATTGCCCCCATTGTCCACATGCCACACTACATGTAAATGAGGAGGCCCTCTCAGCTCACACAAGACCATGACTGGGTTTTTTTTTTCCAGTTTCACTGAGTGGTAAATTACCTACATAAAAAATGATCTTCCACAATTGTACATTTCCATGAATTTGGGGGAAAGATGTTCAGCAGCCTCCAAGGACTCTGATCAGGAGATGCCAGTGGTGCATCTCTCCGGTTGTGACAACCAGAAACATCTCAAACCTTTGCCAAATGTCTCAGGGGGAGGCAGAATCCCTATGGTGATCTATTACACCCTTACTAACATGAAGAGTACTTTTCAGGTTATTCAAATTTTGAAATTACCAGAGTAGGAGGAACTCATCAGATTAGACTTGGAGCCCCTTCTTGGTTTTACAAAACCGAGGTCCAAAAAGAATATGATTTACTGGCTGAAATGTCCCCAAACTCGCTGATTAATGATATTATGTAGTGGCTTACATTACAAATAGAAGATTCATCAAGAAAGAATACTCTACATTCTTTCCTGGGGCAGAAAGGAAAGACAAGCAAGATTGAACCCTGTGAAAATAATGCCTGATGTTCTGAATCAGGAAAGATCCTTAGAGTAGCTTTGTGTGAAGAGCCCTGTCTGTATAGGGGAAACACAGCTTCTGAGACAAAATCCTTCCTCAGTCTCACCTAGAAATGCCCTGAGCTGGGAATCTCTTCTTAGTAGTTCGTTTTTGACTCATACATCCAACCCCCTACCTGCCTCCCTTTGGGTGAGGTTTGTGTCTGGGCTTCCCCTGCCTTCCTCTAACTGTGTCTCCTGAGAGAATGGCAGTGGCAAGGCCACATCCTTGAAATTCACAGAGCTCAGCTGCAGGGAGAACTGGCTTAGGGATCTGCCAGCAGTGATGGAGATGTGGCCCCATGTGCAGGGAATGTTATCTGCATTCCAAGGTGATCTGCTGCAATAAGCATGACACAGCCACTGCAGCCCTTTCCCTGGGGGTGGACACTTGGTTCTAATTAGAACCAATGGAGAAGGAGTAAGCAGAGACACAGGGGAGGGAGAGGACTTCTAAGGTCTCCACCACTCCTGGACCAATTTCCTACAGCTGCACCTGGGAAAGGGCACCTGGACCAATTACAAATCCAATGAGTCATGTGTTCAGATGCATCATTTCCATTACCTTCATGTCTGGAGTCCCTAGGGCACTCACATGTTCAGTTACAATATGAATCTCAGTTAGTTTCTGAAAAGAAAAGGTAGCTGGTGTTTGGTAGGGGTTGTGTTGTCTCTGTAGAACATTTGGGAGATATTGCCATATTAACAATATTACATCTCCCAATAACCTCAAGAACACTGGATAACTATCCAATTATTTAGATTTTCTTTAATTTCTTTCAACAATATTTTTATTAGTTTATTTAAAAAATAATTGTGAAGCATTGCACTTCACTTCTTTTGTTAAATATATTACCTGCTCTTTTATTCTTTGTGTTGCTATAGTAAATTCTATTATTTTTAAATTTAATTCCATGGGTGCTCATTGCAATTTTGTAGTATTGCATTTGACTTCATATTTTGCTCTTGTATAATCCTATTTTGCTGAAATTATCCATTCAATCATAGTTTTCTTTTTTTTCGCATGTATGTGTGTGTTCCTTAAGATTTTCATTTACATGATTATGAAATCTGTGAAAAGAGACAGTTTTCCTTCTTCCTTTCCATGACCTATGTCTTTTTGTTTTATTTCCTTAGTGGTTTCACTAGAATTTCCCTTGCAATGGTGAATACAAGTGGTATTAGCAGACATCCTTTTTGTTGTTGTTGTTGTTGTTATTGTTCTTGTTTGTGTCATTCCTGACCTTAATGGGAAGCCTAGCAGCTTTCACAATGATGCATCAGGGCATCTGTGGGGTTTTATAGATCATCTATAGAAGGCTGAGGAACTTCTCTTCCCTTCCTCCTTTGATGAGTGTTTAAGTGATAGAAGGGGGCTGGGTTTTGTCAAATGGCTTTTCTATGCCTGTTGAGATGATCATGTGTTTTGTCCATCATTTCATATGATTCATCACCTTGGTTGGTTTCCTTATGCTGAACCAGCCCTGAATTCCTTGGAAAAATTGCACTTGGTTATGTTTCATAATTTTTTTAAACACTACTTCTTCTGGTTACTTTATATTTTCTTGAGGATTTGACTATTTTTATTTTTTTATTTTTTTAAAGATTTATTTTTATTTATTTATATATATCCCCCCCCTCACTGCTTGTTCTTGCTGTGTTCATTGCTTTTTGCGTTCTTCCATGTCTGCTTGTCTCCCCCTGCTGCGGCATCCCACCAAGTCAGCTCACCATGCAGTGGCTTGCCTGCTCACAGCAGCTTGCCCTGCCAGCCACGGCTTGCCCATCTTGCAGCAGCTTGCCTTCTCGAGGCGGCTTGCCTTCTTGAGGAGGCCTCGGGAACCAAACCCAGGGCCTGCAATGTGGTAAACCAGGGCTCTACCAATTGAGCCACAGCTCGTTCCCTGACTATTTTTAGAACACTCTTCCTGAATGGTATTTAATAGTTTTCTGTCTTTATCACATTTAAATGATACTTTTATCATTCCAAATAATTTTTCTCTTTTGCTTTTGTTTTTGGTTGGTGATTTTTTTTTTCTTAGAACAATTATAGGTTTACAGAAAAGTCAGTTATAAAGTACAGGGTTCACCCTCACACACACAGAGTTCCCTATTTTTCTGTCATGTTGTATGCCCAGTTGCCTAGCACATAGTCAATTCTCATATGAATTTAAATACTTTATATGCTAATTACATGCTATTCTGAACAATATAAGATCTTGACGCTTGGATGCATTACATATTTCCAGGAATTGCATTTTATGAGGGAATTGTTCAAATGTGTGCCATGGTATAAAGAACATCTATTGAAGCATTTTTATAATGTAATTACCCTTAAAATGTAATTAGCCACAGTATGTATGTGTGTGTTTGTGTGTGCAATTTGTTGCATGCAAATTCCCACAAAATTTGAATCTTAAAACAATACCCATTTATTATTTCAGTTTCCTTTGATCAGAACTCTAGGAATGGATTAGCTTGTCCTCTGCTCAGTTTTCACAAGACTTCATCAAGGTGTCATCTCATTTTCATCACAGAGTTTTTAATATCCAGAATATATAAATAACCACTACAACTTAAAAATGAAAGGGAAATATCCTAATTAAAATTGCTCATGGTATACAATTCTGCAGTATTAACTTTAAGATGTATACTGTTACTGCAGTAAAAAGTTTAAAAATATGGGCAAAGACTTGAATGGACATTTCTCCCAAAGATGTTATGCAAATGGCCAATAAATACATGACAAGAAATGTTTTATTCTTTTTCTTTGATTCAGCTTTTGTGGAGTTCTTGTTTCTATTGTAGTCAAGAATCCCAAGCAAGTGAAGACAGTTGATATACATATATCTAGTTTCATTCAAGTGGCTTTCCTAAGTTTACTTATTAAAGTGATTTTTTGTAGATTCCTTTAGAATTTCTATAAGCAAAATCACATTATTTAGTAAATAAGGAGAGTTTCACTTTTTTCCACAACCATGCCCATATATTATCACTTGTAATTACAAACACTGTGATGTGCTTTCACCATTTCTTTTCATTTAAAAGATTTGTGAACAATATTTATAGAGATTCTGCATAGATTAAACTGCAGCATTCCATTCCTTCACCAATTCTATTTTCTGGTGACCTCTATTCTAGTTATTAATTCCATGAGTTTGCTCAATATATTTACTTCATAATAGCAAAATCATAAAATATCTGTCCTTTTGTGTATCACTTGCTTCACTCAACCTGATGTTCTCCGGTTTCATCCATGTTGTCATATGCTTCATGATGTCATTTCTTCTTACAGGTGAATAATATGTCATCGTATGTATATACCTCAATTTGTTTATCCATTCCTCATTTGATGGACACCTGGGTTGTTTCCAACTTTTGGTAACTGTGAAAAACACTGCTATGAATATTGATGTGCAGATGTTTGTGTTATGGCTCTCAGTTCTTCTGAGTATATACCTAGAAGTGGTATATCCAGGTCACATGGCAAATCTATATTTAATTTACTTAGTAATTGCCAAAGAGTCTTACACAGTATCTATACCATTCTAAATTCACACCAAGAGTGAATAAGCATCCTGTCTTTCCAAATCCTCTCTAACTCTTGTAATTTTCTGTCTTTTTGATAGTGGCCATTCTAGTAGGTGTGAAATGATATTTCATTGTAGCTTTGATGTGCATTTCCCTAATCGCTGATGATGTTGAACATTTTTTCATTTGCTTTCTGACATTTCCATTTCTTCTTTAGACAAATATCTATTGAAGTTTTTTTGCCCATTTTTTAATCTGATGGTTTGTCTTTTTATTGTTGAGTTGTAGGTTCTCTTTATATATCATGAATTAAACCTTATCAGATGTGTCATTTCCAAATATTTTCTCCCACTGTGTAGGCTGCCTTTTCAGCCTCTTAAAAAAGTCCTTTGAGGTGCAAAAGTGTTTTATTTTGAGGAGGTCACATTTATCTATTTTTTCATTGCTTGTTCTTTGGGTATAATATTTAAGACACCCCCACCTACCACAAGATTTTTAAGATGTTCCCCTACATTATTTTCTAGGTATTTTATGGTCCTGTCTTTTATATTTCACTCTTTGATGCATTTTGAGTTGAATCTTGTGTAGGGAGTGA
>PVKH010039062.1:0-11229 GCA_004027955.1 Chaetophractus vellerosus | reverse complement strand
CAAGCGGGGAAAGCCGCGCCTGCGCAGTGACCAAGTCTCGGCGCGTCGCCGCAACGGGGGGGGGGAAGGGGAGATATGTAATAAAATAAATAAATCTTTAAAAAATAAAAAAAAAATAAAAAAAAAATAAAAAGTTGTGTTTACTAACTGCAAAAACAAAAGTTTTCATCACTGAAAGCAGAGTATAATATTAATATTTCATTTATTCCCTCCTGCTTGAAAGCATTCTTGTCATCCAAGAGTACTTCTTCAATTAATAGTTTAGATTCATCTTCAGTTTTTCAATTTTAAATGCTGCAAAGTCTCTCTCTAAACGAATTAATGATCATTTTTCAAGAAAATTTTATAAATGAACGCAGTGACGGTACAGCCACTTTGGAAGACAGGTTGGTGCTTCCTCAGAAAGAGAAGTACTGACCATATGGTCCAGCAATCCCACTACTAGGTATATATACCCAAAAGAATTGAAAGCAGGGAGTCAAACATATATTTACACAGCAATATTCATAACAGCATTATTCACAATTGCCAAAGGGAAGCAACCCAAGTTTCTATCAATTTATTGATCTATGAATGGACCAATAAAATGTGGTATAAACATACAACGGAATGTTATCCCGCCGTAAAAAGGAATGAAGTTCTGATACACGCAACAGCATAGATGACCCTGAAGACATCATGTTGAGTGAAATAAGCCAGACACAAAAGGACAAATATTGTATGATCCCATGATTTGAAACAATCAAAATAAGCAAAGTCAGAGAGTCAGAATCTAGAATACAGATTACCAGGGCATGGGGTGGGGATAGGGAATGGGAAATTAAGGCTTAAAATGTACAGGGTTCCTATATGGAATGATGGAAATGTTTGGGTAATGGATGTTGGTGATGCTAGCACAATATTGTGAACACAATTACTACTGAACTATATACTGAAATAATATTAAAAGGGGGAAATGTTAGATTATACACATGGTAACAGAATTAAAAATTTTTGTTAAATTAAAAAAAAGAAGTCAAATAGTAAGCACAAGTTTATTATTTAGAGATATGATAGTAGACACACTGAAAGCAACAGCTATTAGAGTTTAAAGAAGTTGCCTCTGGTAGGTAAGAAATGAGAATTGGGGGTGAAAGGCCACAGCGGACTGATATTCTTTGCAATACGCTTAATAAAATTAAAAAAGAAAGAAGAAAGGGAAGAGGGGAAAGAGGTTCAGGGACAAAAAAATAACTATTTATACCAGGTATGAAAACTAAACTCACCTGGAGAAACTGTGTGAATTCTGTGTAGTTAAGATGCTTCTTCCGGTTATGCCCAAAATGCAATCGGATAAATTCACAGTCCCAATTAAAAGGGATATGATGATGAATAATAGTCTGTCCAAAAATTTCTTTGACATTTTCTTAAAAGGGAAAACAAAAATAAATCCATTACATCTGAAATAAGTAGTCTAATCCACTGCAATGATCCTACAGAAAGAAATTAAGAGAAGTTTTAAAGTCAATATCATCTGCTTCTATTAAGATTAACTGCAATTTTTTTGTGTGCCCAGAAACACATGCACAGGAACACAATTGATACAAAATATAATTTTACACTTAAGATTGTGTACCATTACATATAAGGCCATGAGAGTCTTAATTTCTCTTGATTTAATTTTAATTAGGAAGTGATTTATATCTTGCACTAGAAATGGCTGCTACTTTGCATTCCAGTATAAAATCAATAGTGTTTTCCCGGTTCCTCAAGGAGTCGAATTAAGCCCTTTATCAGAAGCATGAATACCTAAATTACAGTATAATGCAATATTTGTCATACTAAGTATGGTTTGATTGAGGCTTGATTGTTACATTCACACTAACCTGAATACGTCTATTGAAGCTAGGTATAAGAAATACCACCAAAAGCATATCATTAGCTCAGCAGCAAGCACCTTATTAAAAGCTTCTGATATTGTAAGAAATATGGTCTTGACACAAAGCTTCAAAATTCCCATAAAAACCATGATTAGTTCCAATTATTAAAATATTTTAAGATAAGTGAAATTAGTGATTCATTTTTAAATAAAGAAGGACTAAACACAGTACACTAACTTTAAGATAGGAACCAGGCACCCTGTGTAATATAAAACCAATGAAAAAAACCCTGAGGGCTGCTCTGACGGCTTGTCTTCATGCAATCGCAATGTCACTCACTTTCTTACACTGTTCAACACTTGCTATAAAAGTCAATTCACAAATGACTGGTACTTTAACAAGCATAGACTGAGACTAATTTAGAAGCTCATGCCATAAAAAAAAAAAGGAAAAAATTATTAACAAAGTTAAAAAAGCAGGAAGCCTATTTTACTGATGCCTTAAAACAAAATTATTTTCAAATTTAAGCCAATTTTATTAGTGGAAGGGTTTTACCATCAATAGCCATCAATTATACTAGAGAATTAGTAAATACAAGTTTCAGGTTTTACAGTGTCTTCCAACTATGCTATTTTTTCTAATTTCTGCGATTCTTTGAATAGGATACTAATCTCATATCAAATGGTCTAATGGATTCCCTTTAGTTTTATATACCTTTTTCTCGATAAAAGCATTACTGCTGAGGGGCAGGGCAGTGTAAGAATGCTGGACTGAATAGGCTACCAGTCTGGACTTAATAACAGTTCTGAATAGGCCGCAGCAATCAGCAAAGTTGGAAGAAGGCATTGGATGTCACTGGGGAGATGGGATTCTCATCTTTTCTTTCAAATGGAACACAGTTTTCATTTCTTTTGCCAAAACATTTCAGAGTTTTCAAATCATCTCAATTTATTTTCACTTTCCATAAACACAAATTAAATATATGGGTTTTGTTTCTAAAAGCAAATAATTAACTCAAGAACAATTCCTTGGGATCCTGGTTTCTAACTAACACAAAAAATTATCCTTAAAGCTATATAAAACTTCAACAAGTTGTAAAATATATTAAAATGTATAAGATGAGATCATTAAAATAATAAGGGTCACAAAAAATACTTATGGTTAAAAGTATTATGGCAGATCAGCAAAGATTTTTTTAAGGATCCTTTTAATACACTAGATGCTAGTTTTCCAAGTTAATTAATTTGATTTGTTATATTTAAGGGCTAACCAAAAAAAAGTGTTGGACTAAAGAAATATGAAGAAAATTAATGGAAAGCAGTATAGGGTCACAAATTACTATATTTATTTAAGTAACATTAAGATTAATTCACTAGAAGTAAATAGAATTTATTTTAAAGGTCACAACTGCCAAAACTCAACTATTTGATAAGAAATGTCCACATTGCTACATAGATAATTTTCTATAATGGTGGTATCAAATTGAATCTTCTTTATAGGATCAGAAAATATCTGAATCTCAAGTGTGAAACTATATCAAATAAAGCCAAAGATTCAAAAGCTTTCAAACTAAGAAAATCTAATTATAAAATTTTTTCTACTATCACAAAAGGCTACAATGTCTACTTTACATGGGGAAAATACCTCTATAATGAAAACTTTAATTAGAAATCTGTTTTATAAACTTCCTAGCTATCATTAAATAAAAACTTATAATGTCTTTGAAACAAGAAAAGTGATGGCCTAAGTAATCTCATAGTAATCTCCCCAAACACTGAAGTGTCCTCTTCCATAGGCATCTGATTGGACGTTTCCTATTTCTCCAGAAGTCGTCACCTGACACTTTGTGTATGGTTTTATTGTGACCATTATTATATGCCATGGTTTATGAACACACTTTTCATTCTTTTAGGCTAGTCACAGGCTGCAGCTGTGGTTGCTAGGCTAATAGTTTCAAACCTGCTTTGGCCCTCTTGAGGTATTCTGCTTCCCTTCAGTTATTATTTCTACTACCCTATTGCCTAAGGCTGATTCAGGAACCTTACAGAAATAATTAGCCCAACTACTGTTTTGAAGTCCAATTCACAATCACCACTTAACTTTTACCAGGACATGCTTATATAAAAAAAAAAAAAAATTACACAAAAGCTTCAGAACTGGTGGTGTGTCTTGAGTCTCTTTCTACCTCTTTCTTCTCTTGACAAGCTTATACTTGTGTGAGGCAAAAGCTCAAACAGCTATGTTCTTCCTATCTTACCTGGTTTTATTAGGTCCTGCATGACATGAAAGGGAACACCAATAATCTCAAATATACCCAAGACATCTAACTGAAACTGCATGGCAAGCTGTCCCCCCCAGAGAGAATCCCGTCTTTCCAGTGGCAAACAAGGGTCTCTAGCTCTAACTAGCACCCTGTAGAGTGCTTCCAGTGGCCGTAGGTCTGGCTTGGATGAAAGGGATATGACAGTCATGTCTTATTGGCAGCAAGATCATGATCAAGTATTTTATACTGGATTGGAATTGCTTAGAGAAACAGGAATCCATTCATTTTCTGACATATAGAAAACAATAGACCACTTTTTCACTTCCTGCAGAGCATGGGCTTATGAAAGATGGTTTGTAATTCCTTTGAAAAGGGAATCGGGGCCAGATACAAAAGTAGCCTGTCATTATGTTCTCTTTGCTCAAAGGAGAGGAGCACAATGATTTGTCAGGAGGAGGGCAGGTAATGGCGACAACTGTGATTAAGTAAAAATGTTCACAGACGTATAACATTAGTCAGTTTAGCCGTATCAGTCACTTATGATGATTGGATAGAGGAAATACACAATGAAGCATATATGTTATGTAAATATGTCTTAGAGGTTTTACTTTCCCCAGCAGCCCATACTGTGTCCCCGTCTCATCCACCCTCATCCCTCCCCTGATCCTTATGGGAGCTTCCTTCTGGTCTTGTTCACCTTTCTGCAGTACAAAATTACCTCTGACCGGGGCTGGCACTCTTCTCCAAGACTGCCACCATGCCTGTTCCATGAATGAGCCTGGAAGGAGCTGCTGTACCAACGGTGTGGCCAGAGAACTCCTCCTGTAGGTATACAAGCCATCAGCCCTGTGACACAGCCCACCTACCAGCAGCCCAACGACATCCTGATTCCAAGGATTCCAGCCCAGCGGGAGGCGCTGCTTCCAACTTACAGGCTTGACACCAAACATTTTTATCGTCAGGGAAAAAAATAATCTCAATAGCTGAGTTTCACCGGCACAATTTTTAAAACGAAGTCAAAGAGGCTTTAGAAGGCCTTCCACCATAGGTGAGAACAATGAATATCCTTGTGTATAACCGAACAAAAACGATGGTGGGACTTGTGGACATGAAGAGTTTTTCAGTGAAGGGAAGATTGGGGGAAAAGAGGAACAACTGGGAGACCAAAAAAGAAAACATAGGAAAACAAACAACAACACAAAAAATGTTCAACAAGAGGAGTTTGTAGAGGAAGTCCCAACTAACATAGCATGTAGACTCAGTTCATACTTCTGGGCTCTACTCCCAGGTGAGTCATTAGTTCCCTCAGTGACCTCCTCAGTTTCTCTGGGGGAACAGTGTTTCTATAGACCCTTTACCTACCTCCAAAAGGAAATACTATACAATAGATCAACAGAGTAGCCCTGCTGCCAAATACATGTAAAAGCACATTTTCGGGAAAGATGAGTTAACATTTTAAAAGGATCTAGTACTATAGAATCCAGATGCTTCAACAGTCTAATACCAAGTGGCATATAAACTAATAATATCATGACCTTTTTTTTCCTACCTCAAATTCTAAGCTATCCTAGTAGCCCTGAGTATGAACGTGACCTTCTCTGCAATGTCTGGAAGCAGTACAAAGAAAGGAGTCCTAACAATTCTTCCTGATTTAATATGAACATCTACGTGAAGCTGTACTTCTTACTGGATGAAACCAGGGATTTATTACCATTAAAATTTTATATTATTCCAATGTCCACAGCTTTGTTTCCACTGAGAAAGGCTCCTGAACTTTCTAATAGTTGCAGTGGTTATGCCTAAACCACCTCCAATCTTTTCTTCCCTTTAGGGAAAAAGAGCATATTTTAGAGGTACAAATGGAACAAATTTAGTTGCTATATATATCGATGGTCAACCACAGTACTGAATCTAAAAGAATGCCTGCTTTTGATGGTTCTAAAGTTAGGAGATAAAGTTCATTTTAGAGAGTTCCCCTTCCTAGGCAGATGCTTTGGAATGCAATGCTAATGGAATTTTAATAGAGAACTTAGAACATATAACATGTCTTATACTTGTTTATTAGTGTATAGATAAGCAGTTTGCTTTTTTTTAGAATGATTATTTGTTAAAGCAATAGGCTTATTTTTTTTTAATTTGAGATAAATGCATGGCAGCTACTGACAACACTATATAATATAACTGGTTATATAGGTTACCTCAACCTAATTTATAGAAGAAAATATCTAGTACACTAGTGGATAATAACGAGACCAAGGAAAATTTACACTGTATCTATTACACACCAGTCATGCAATGGCCTTGACAAGGCTGATGCCACCAGGCAGTAACACATAAACAGGCCATTAGGTAATTATCCACAACATGCATTAGAAGTTTTATGAAGGGAACATCAAAAAAGAAACTAATGGTTTATTCACTCAAACTCCAGAACCCTCTCCTGAGCTGGCACATTTGGGTATGGATTACCAAGACCTCAACGTAAGTCCTCTCTCCCAGGGGGTGGCCATATCTAACAATAAAAAGACCGTGTCCAGCACTCCACTACTGCTATTTATATAAATACTTGTAAAGATGCACACAATTTAAGTATATAACGATGTGTCTAAAAAGCATATCTAAAAAAATTAAAGCATAGATGAAAACAATATATACAAGTACACAGATAACATATCATCATAATCCACAAGATACTGTACTGATAGCCTAAGAGTTCTCCACCACATTGTACCTTGCATCCAATCTTCTCTCCCACATTTCTCTCCTCATGTGCACAAGAGAAAACTATATTTTAAATAAGCTCCAAACTAGAAAACATAAGGCCGTTTGGTGAAAAAGTTTTGAAAGGATCTAAAATTTCCTTTTACCTAAACATGTGTCTGTAAATACATAAGCACAATTCATTTTATTAAGAGGTACAAACATAAAAACTGAGCTTCATCACAGATCCAAAATCCTATTAAAATAAACTCCAAGTTAATTATTTCCTTATGCAGAAATTCTGCAGGCTTGAATACATCCTGAAATAAGCGGGCCCTAGTAATCTTGTTAAATGGCATTTGTTATAAATAAGAGGTTTCAATGCTTTTCTTTCTTTCATAAGGATAGAAAATCAAACAGTCCATTACGGTTCATTACATTTTTTTTTATTCATTTCATTTAAGAAAATTTGATTCAAAATAGATCCTCGGGAGCCAATGAGGCTCAGTGGATGAGCACCAGCTTCCCACATATGAGGTCCCAGGTTCAATCCCTAGCCCCAGTACCTCAAAAAAAAAAAAAAAAAATCCTCGAAGCTAGGGAGGCTGGGAGGAGAAACGAGCGAGGTTGCTAGGAATTAGGTGAGCCTCCTCAGGGGGCTGTTCAGGAACAATGTGAAGTGGAGTGCAGCTTTCTCTCAATCTTTAAGGATCTCGTCTCTAGATTATGGAGCAGAAGCACGGAAGCAGGGCCAGGAGGGTTCTCATGTTCCTCAGTGCATACCAGGTGCTATTAAAACTAAAACGGATTTCTTTTGTGTTTAATCCTAATAAAATTTTCTTGAATTCCTCACTCATGAACCATAGACTGAGGGAAAAACATAACATCTATAAAATGCTAAAGTTGGGATCTAATAACTCCATGCCTTCATCTGCATGAAATAAGGTATGTGTAAACCACTCATGTTACTTCCTACATGCATTTTAAGCTACAAATTCAACAGTAGCATAGGTCTCTATTGTTAGTCTCTCAGATGAACTGACCTGAGTGACTTATTTTTTTTCAACAGAAGTTGGGAAAAGGAATAAAATGGAGGAGACACAAAGAACCATGATACCAAGGTAGGAGGGACAAAATTAATTAGAATTTATTTTGGGGGAATCTAATTTTTAAACAATACATACATGATATAAGCATAGGGATAGTATCTCTAACTCATTTATATTGGCATTTATGTCGAGTTATTTCCCAAGCACTTCTGCACCACATTTGGAAGTAAGACATGTAAGCAAGTGTGATACCTAAAATGCAGCATTATTAGTAGTACAGGTTTAATGCTGACTGGTGAGAGGATAAAGGTTTATGCTTTAAACTACAGGATCCAAGTGTTTCTAAGGAAAGTCAACATTCTTTAGGAGGCAGAATGACCAGAGCTTGCTCCAGAGCAGAATTAATGACACCATATACTCAGAAACCTACAAAACTCTGTATAGGTATTTATCTGGGGAGATCTTCTTGAACAGAAGATAACTAGGTCAATGGGCAGAAGGAAGTAAACAATGCTAAGCTAGGAAATGTCCGCCCAGATCAAGCAACAGTGCTGCGATCCTTCTGAGTATCCATAGTTTTTTTCACCGGTTTTCCCATGGCAATGATAATCCTTCCTTTGGACAGTGGACATCTTCCTAAAGGACATTTGCTTTAAAAGCACCACTGAGAATAAATATTTACCAACTGTGGATGAGGGAAAGCCTGATTTTTAAGGGTTTCCTAAAAATATAGGTGCCAATTCACACTGAACAATGGGCTCCAAGTCCCTGAAAACACTACATTGTTTTACTGAAAGGCCTGATACAGAAAATACTAACTAATATGCTCACTAAACTAATTCCTGCAAAAAAGCAGCTTTACAAATTAATGCATGGCACAACACTATGAACATAATTAACAGCACTGAATTATATATTTGAAAGTGGTTAAAAGGGGAACTTTCAGGTTGTATATATGTTACTAGAATAAAAAAATAATTTTTTTTTTTAGAAACAACTAATACACGGTTACAAACACTGGTTTGCACATTTGTGAGTCATCAACGTGTTAGGGTTATGTGCCTACCAGGGAGTTAAACCAATTTCTACATCCAACTCAGATAGCAATTTTAATATTCTGGCCTTGTTTTCTAAAACCAAGATTTTCAAGTGGTGGTTCAGAGGAAACTAGCTAATCTTGCCTTAGCTCCTTCCTTTAGCCCCGACTTTGATGTTTAAAGCGACATAGTGGCAATTTGCCAAAGATGTCACAGGGAAGCTCTGAACCCCCTACCCTAAAATCGCTTAAAGAATAAGGTTTCTCCATGCTATTCAGGATCCCCTTCATAAAGAATTTTGCCCAGGCCGGCCCAGAACAAGAACATTTTACATCACCTATTTTAGGGATATGGAAGTGCCAGTGACTCAATGAGCTGAAGCAACTACTTTCCTAGACTCCTTCATTTTTGTAATAGCCTAATGCTTTGAAGAAAATAAAACAATTATTTCACCTGTACAACTCCTTTTAGGAAATTAATATACTTCACTTATTGATTAAGGTCCTAAAGAAGCAGCAGTCTATACTCAGTTACTAGACTTAGCAATTAAGGGCTGGACCAGCCTCACTGACTTATCACTTACAATCTGTTTTATTCCTTACCAAATGTCACCTCTCCATTTCCACTCTTGTCAAACAACTGGAAAGCCACTATGAACATGGAATCTGGAGCACATAAAACAGATTCAAATGCCAAAAACTCTTGATAGGAGATCAACCTGGAATAAAAGATAAAATGTTATCGCCTAGTAAATAAAGGAAAATGAGTATTTAACCTGCCTTTATTGTATATACTATAGCTCAGGGTAACCAAATATTAATGAAAAGAAGTTCCTCTTTTTAGAGGTATTCCAGATAATAAATCAATAGAAAAGGAATGACAGCTTTAAAATAGTACCCTCTTGTGACTCGCGAGCAAATTAATGGGTCTAGGCAATAATCAATGCCTCTAGTATGAAAATAGAGATAGCCAGACCAAAAATAATTAAACCTAAATTTGACCAAGTCAAATTTGATCAAGGTTTTTCAACCTCAGCACTTTTGACAAATTGGACCAGATTATTCCTTATTGTAGGGGCCTCATGTACACTGTAACGTGTTTAGCAGTATCTCTACCCACTGGATGCCAATAGCACCCTCCAGTTATAACAGCCAAAAAGGTCTCCAGACATTGTCAAATGCCCCCTGGGGAGCAAAATTGCCACCAATGAGAATCACTGCTCTAGATTAATTACAACTTTACAGAAAATACAAGAGATAAAGGAACACGCTAAACCCCACCAAGAGAAAACAATCAGAAAAAAATGCAGACTATAGGGAACTACAGAACAAATACCCCAAAGTGGCAAGAAAACAATTTTCAGGAGGGGGAACCTTGATATTAAAAAACCTTGATTTAAAAAAACCAATGAGATATAGCAATAATTGCAATACACAGAATTTATTTAGATTCCGATTAAAACAGTTTGTTTTTTATTTATTTACTTATTTATTTATAAGACCAAATTGGGTCTAACAGCACATTAAAAGGAATATACACCATGACCAAAAGGGATTTATCCTGGTGGTTCAAGAAAACACAATCAATCAATACAATACACCACATTAATAGAATGAAGGAAAGAAACCACATGATCATCTGAGTTGATGCAGAGAAGGCATTTAAAAAAATCCAGCACCATTTCCTAATTAAAAAAAAAAAACAAAACATGTAGTTCAAGTGATTGGGCTCCTGTCTACCATATAGGAGGTCCAGGGCTCAATTCCTGGGGCCTCAGGTGAAAGGCAAGCTGGTCCACATGGCAAGCTGGCCTGAGCGGAGAGCTGGCCCACGTGGAGTGCTGGCCCATGCAGGAGTGCTGACCCATGCAGAAAGCTGGTGTAGCAAGATGACGCAACAAAAAGAGACACAGAGAGACGATGAGAGATGCAGCAGACCAGGGAGCTGAGGTGGCACAAGAGACTGAGCACCTCTTTCCCACTCTGGAAGGTCACAGGATCAGTTCCCAGTGCTGCCTAAACAGAAGACAAGCAAATGCAGAAGAAAACACAAAGAGCAAAACAGAGAGCAAGCGCAAAACAATGCCGGGGTGTCGGGGGAGAAATAAATAAATTAAATTAATCTTTAAAAAAACACACAAACACAGGGGCCGGCCGTAGCCCAGAGGATAGGGCTCCACTTCACCACATGGGAGGCCCTGGGTTCGGTTCCCGGGGACCTTTCCGGGCGGGCAGACTGCTTTGAGAACGGCAAGCCGCCGTGGGTGGGGCAGAGCCACCGTGGGCAGGGCAAAAAAGCCGCCACGGGCAGGGCAAGCCGCC
>PVKH010039061.1:0-11234 GCA_004027955.1 Chaetophractus vellerosus | reverse complement strand
AAAAAAAAAAGTCTATATGATGATTTAGTACAAATGATTATTTGTTATTTCTTAATTCTTAGTTACAGTGCCAATATACAATATTTTACTTTGTCTAATCTTTCCTAAGTTTTCATTGCTTGACTTTTAAACTGTTGCTAATAAAGTCTCAATGCCACTGTAATGCCTAAATATCACCCTACTATGCAAAAATATTAACTTTTATTCCCATATTTGCAGTTGAGAAATGAGTATGTGATCAACTTTAGACTGGAATTCATAAAATACCTGATGGAAAGAGAAACACATAACAACGCATATAACTCCTAGCATGTAACCATAACTTATATGACTTATAAAACATGTAACACCTTTAGACAAACAAAAAAGTCTCACAATCCTCTGTTGTCAGCCAATTCTAGCAGCCATTAACAATAAAAAAAAAAAATCTCAAATTGCTGAGCAAAATCCACATGAATAATAGACTTGTGTCTATGTGGTGTTTCCCAGATTAAGGAGGTGAATTTTAACATTAGAGCATTCTGGAAATTGGGTAATAGTTATCAATAGAGGCTAATTGAAGAAAAAATATGGCATCAACTAATTACAAATAAGTCAACTATTTTTTAAAAGATGTTAATTTAATAGATATCAAATGTATTTGTCGATTTCTCAATACACAATATCAAATTTTATTTTTTACATCTAAACACTGTGAGAAGTTGAAGATCAAATAATGAGTCTAGTGAGAACATGCTAATTCATTAAAATGCTGTTACACAAAGGTGGAAGCTCCACAGTGGTGCATGTCTTGATTCTTCTAGGCAGAATCTGTAATTACTTATCTATGCAATTACTGCCTTCCCTTGTATGCTTTCATTATAGCACTTACCACATTGCTTTGCAGCTATTGACTTGTCTGTGCTTCTCCTCAGTGCCCTGTCCTTGAGAAAAAGAACTCTGACTCTTTGTATTTATAGCTCCAGAGCTTAAAATAACAAAAATAATGGTTAACAATTATTGAATGCTTACAATGAGCCTACTAATTTGTCCATCTATCTGAATATAAATTACAGTCTCTTGTTGTAATTGTTGCTAGTTTCCACAATTTCTATCTTTCCTAAAATAAAGGTTATAACATTACTTTTATCTCTTGGAACTCTCTAGTATAAACATTTTTAAAAACAACAAAAACAGACACAAATAAACAATTAAAACTTCTCCAATGCCTTTCTTCCAAATTATTTCCTGTCAGTATAAAAATACACTTTAATAATTCTCAAAATATTTTTTCTAACATTTAGGAAATGTTTGTGTTTTGGTTCTAAGGTTGATTTCTATCACTCTTTCAAAGTTTTATACATGGGTAGATATTTAGGAAAATAAAACCAATATTAGAACCACAATGCTGAAGATGATTGAAAATACTACTGTGCTAGTTACTGAAAAATACTAATCCATAGGTTCATAATAAGGCCTTAATAAAACACTACATTATTTTTCTGGCAATTTTTAAACAGAATGTAAGGATATAAAAGGTCAGATTAATTTCTCATAAACATAGGGACAGCTAAGATTGCTGGAAGACATTACTGTGGGTGGTAGATATTTTGTGAAAACACTTTTAAGTTAAATAAGTTGTGATGTTCAAATAAAGATTCTGTTTTAATCTAGTTGTCTCATGCATTCTCTCTCTCTCTTTAAAATATGAAGAGACAACACTTGCATTGATTGCCTGCTTTTTTTGTAGTAATTACAAGACAATTTTCTTTGAATAGTGTCTGTCTCTTAATCACAAGAAACAGCAGGTACTGAGCAATTGATATGACACATATTTTACTCTGAACAACACCCAGAAAAGAAGCTATATTATGAAAACTATTGAAGAGTTATAAATTAAATGATACTATTTTTCCCTCTACTTGATTAACAGCCACAGCAAATCTATTAAAAATACTTTCTGGATTTATCTGTCCCCATGACTATAGGTTTCAGTTTGCTGTTAATTCACACTTGAAATGTAATTTCAGAGAAAGAGAAAGCAGAAGAAAAGCAAATGTCTTATTCATCATAAATATCTTATTCATCATAAATATTATGTATTAGGTTATATCCAGTAAGTGTTATTAAGGTTCCCTTAAACAAGAAGTTATAAAAAATATTTTTACTTAAATTTAAACAAAAATAATAATTAAAAAAGAAGGGGTACACAGACCCACCCCAAAATAAACAAAAATAAATACAATTATACAGCAAGACACAGAGCATGAATTCAACAGCAAGATAACAAACTGGAGAATATTTTCACAATGTAAGTCACAGAATATTGTTTATAAACAAATTTTACAAATTTGATAAAAATTCAAATAAAACTGGAAAAATATGAAGATAAATAATTTAACCTCACTAATCATTAAAAATATTTGAATATAAATTTAGATGATGGTAGAATAATATTTTACACATATTATGAGAAAATACATAAAAGTTTAATAAAACATATTTGAGCTGATCATACTAAATCACTCTTAATGGAAATTTATGTTGTCATCATTGACAATATTGAGTTTTACCTGAACTCCATTGTATTAGTCAGCCAAAAGGGTGCTGATGCAAATACCAGAAATTGGTTGGTTTTTGTAAAGGGTATTTATTTGGGGTAGAAGCTTAGGCCATAAATCATAAGTTACTTCCCTCACCAAAGTCTGTTGTCATGTGTTGGAGCAAGATGGCTGCCAGTCTCTGGGAGGGTTCAACCTTCCTCTTCAGGCTCCATGGTCCCAGCTTCTTCTGGTCTGAGCTGTAGGCTGGTAAAAGGCTCATCTCCCTCTCTGGGTCTTGTTTCTTCCTGGGCTCAGCTGCTCTGTTCTCTCCACAAGGTCAGCTGTAGACTCTCAGGCTCTCTCTCTCTTCCCGGGGCCTCTGCCATGTCTATGGAGCAGTCTCTATGTCTATGGAGCCATCTCTATTCCTCTGTGTTCTTCTCCTGAGTGTTTACTTCCTGAGGTTCCAGCATCCAAAGACTCCAACTAACTCCTCTGCTGTGTTGTTTTCTCTGTGAGTCCCTACCCACCAAGGGGGCAGGGACTCAATATACTCAAGTCCTACTGATGTGGCCCAATCAAAGTCCTAATCATAATTTAACCAAGTAAAAGTGAAACTTCTGAAGTTAATACAACCTAGTGTGCCCAGAGGAACAGACTAATTTACAAATATAATCCAATATCTTTTTTTGGGTGTGGCATTATCAAACTGCTATACACATCATCCTGGAAAACAGGTAGAGTTAAGAAATTTCCAACACACTGTGTATCTGTCCAAAATGACCTTAACATCTCCTTAGTTTGACTAAACTTTAGATAGTTTCCCCCTGACACTGTGCCCTGATATCCATCACCTTGGCCTTTACAGAATTCAGATAGAACACATCCCACCTGGCCTAACCAGCAATGTCAGGATATAACATGGAATGTATACAACCCATTACTTGACTACCACTTCCAGTACTTTTCCAATATCTCATCCCAGTTCTTAAAAACTCTTCTGCCCTATAATTCAGTAAGATTGAATTTTTTCCCTCTATTGTGATAGCTTTCTAATCTTTGTCTCCGTCTGTCCTACTAGCCCTCTGATCTCTCTCTTCACTATTACATATAGGTTTGTATAAATTCATTCTTGTTTGTTGAACCTTGGTGCAGATTTTTCTTTGACATCAGCTTTAGAATAATAATTTTAATATCTATTGCAGTTTTTAAGGCACAAACTTCTTGAATCAATGCTCACAATTCCGTATTATAGAAGTTAATTTCCTGTAAGAATATATTTTTAAATATATTTTGTAATATTGTATAGGAAAACAAAACAAAAGCAAAACAAAACTCTTACCACATGTATAATTAATAATTTAATAGTTAAGTAAACTATGGCCCAATTGTACCACACAATATGCCCACTGTGATGGTTAGACTAATGTGTCAACTCAACCAGGTAATTGTGCCTAGTTGTTTGGTCAAGCAAGCACTGGGCTAATTGTAATACAAGGACATTTATGGGCTTTAGTAATCTCATTGGTGAGTTTACTGCATATATGGCTGATTACATCTGCATCAACCAGGGAGATTTTCCATCAGCAATGAGTGACACTTTATCCAATCAGTTGAATGCCTTAAAAGGGAAAGTGATTTCAGCATTCACAGTGAATTTCCCTGCTCATCTTTGGACAGTCAATGTCTTCCAGAAACTTTTCAAGGACCTTCATTGGACTTCCATTGGAGCCCCTGGTTTGCAGCCTGCCTGTGGAACCTGGACTTGTGGATCCCCATGGTCACATGAGAGACTCTTATACAATCTCATACTATTTACAGATATCTCCTGTTGAATCTGTTTCCCTAGAGAGCCCTCACACCCACTATTAAATGAAGTAATGTCATGGTGGCAATATTATGGGAGTTTTTTTAATCCATCACAAAACTCACAGAGGAAAAAAGCCATCTTGATGGAGCAAGAAAAAATTTCACCAAAACTAAGAGACAGGGCTTCTGGGGGACAAAAATAGCAGCATAATACAGTCTAAGGTGCCATTACCGCACAGAGCTTTAAATAACTAGCAAAATCTGGCATAGAATCTTCCTCATATCTCCAGAAAAACTTAGAGGGTTGCAATAACTGGATAAGTCTTGACTCAAGAAAACACAGCTTTAAATAACAAAAGATTAGTCCTGGCATACTTGCAGGTCCCTCCCCCACCCCTTGCCAGACATGGAGTGGAATCAGCCTGTGCTATGATTCAGGGTACTTGGTACTATTCCAGTGGGAATAAGAAACCATTGTCTCCATCCTGGGGTGCCTATATGCCAATGTCAGTCTTTTAGGAAGCAGCATGAAAGACTGAACCAAGTAACTCTTACTGTGCTCTCCCTTCCAGAACTTGCCCTGCAGGCAGAAGCAGGACACAGAGAGTCAAAATTAGCTTTATGGCAAAGGATTACTTGCTTTAAGACATACAATAGAGCATCCTGGAGGGAGAGAAAGTCTAGTTCACTGGAAGAAGAGGGAGATATTGAATTCCTAAGGCCTGCAGCAAGTGCAAACCCAAATAAGACACAAGCTCAGAAAAGACTGAGAGGCCCCTGCACTTCTCATGTGCCTCAGTTTGATTTCCTTCAGAAGAGGGAAAGCAAAGGAGAGCATCAGCCAACAGAGGGTCAATTTGAAAAAACTGTGAAAGATGTTTTCTGCATAGGTTTCTTTTTGTTGTTCTTAGCTTTTGACATTAAAGGAAATCTGTCATAACATTAATTGGATATAAAATTAAGATACAGACAGCTCAGGAACTAAATATCAGAGATAATAATTAAAATATTAAAGTGTATAGTATACAACAAAAGACTATAAGGTAAAGAAATAAGAAATGATAGCCTATCTAAAGGAACAGATGAATATCAATGAAGAAGACCAGACTTTGCATATGCTGAACAAGACTTTTAAAATGTGATCTTCAATATTCTCAAGGATAAAGGAAAACACAGAAAAAGAACAGAAGGATATCAGGAAATTGATAAATGAACAATAAGATAATCATGATAAACAGAAAATAATTTTTAAAAGGAACCAAACAGAAATACTAGTGAGACCAGAATACCTGAAGTGAAAATTCACTAAAAGGTCTTAAAAGCAGCTTAAAGGTGACAGAAGAAAGAATTGGTGAACTGAAAGACAAGATCATTTAAATTTCTTTAAATTTAAAGATATAAGTAAGTTGAAAGTGAAAGGGTGAAAAAAAAATAAACCACACAAATAGTAAATAAAAAAGGACTGAGGAACCTATACTAATATGAAATAAAATATTCATTTAGTTAAAAACTGTTAAGAGGGAAAAAAGTCACTATATACTGATAAAAGGGTGAGTTCAGTATGAAGACATAAAAATTATAAATATATATGTATCTAATGGCAGAGTCCCAAAATATATGAAGCATGTATTGACAGATTTGAAGGGAGAATTAGATGGTTCTAAATTATTAGCATGCTACTTCAACAACACTTTCAATAATGGATAAAACATCTTGATAGAAGATCAATAACTAAATACAAGACTCAAACAAAGCTATAAGTCAGGTAGACCTAAGAGATATATGTAGAATACTTCAAACAACAGCAGTAGAATACACATTCTTCTTTAGTGCACATGGATAATTCTCCAGGATAGACCATATGCTATGTCACAAAACAAGTCTCAAATTCAAAATATTGAAAGTATACAATATATGCTCTCTGAATATAATGGGATGGAAAGTAGAAATGAAAAACAGAGGGAGAACTGGAAAATTTGCAAATGTGGAAATTAAACAATGCACTCAAACAAATTATGGTTAAAGAAGAAAACACAAGAGAAATTAGGAAATATCCTGAGGCAAGTGAAATGAAAGCACAACAAACCAAAATTTACGGGATGCAGCAAAAACTCTACTATAGGAGGGATTTATAGTTCTAAATCCTTACACTAAAAATGAAGAAAGATCTCAAACTATAGACCTAACCTCACAACTGGAGGATCTAGAAAATAAAGAGCAAACTAAACCTAGACTGAGCAGAAGGGAGGATATCTCATTTTTCTCTGTTCTAACAGAGAAAAATGAGATAGAGAATAAAATAAAATAGCAAAGAGAATCAGTGAAACCTAAACTTTGTTATTTGAAAAGTTCAATAAAATTGACACATTTAGCTAGACTTAAAAGACAAAAAAAGAGAAGTTACAAATAAATAAAATCAGCAATGAAAGAGGAGGCATTACTACTGACCCACAGAAATAAAAGGGTTATTGGAGGATATTATGAGAAATGTTTGCACCAAATTAAGTAAACTGGATGAAACTGTCCTGACTGCTAGAACAAATACCATGCAAAGGTATTTATTTAAGAAATGGGTTGGCTTATACAACAGGAATTCATTGGCACACAGTTTTGAGATTAGAAGACCGAAACCAATGCATCATCATGACAAGGCTTTCTTCCAGAAGATGGTGTTGTTTAAAGGATGGATGCCATTGATCCTTGGTGTTTGGCTTTTCTGTCACATGGCAATGCACATGGGGACCTCTCCTGGATTTTCTGGGTTCCTTTGATTTCCAACTTCTTTGTGTGTGTCTGAATTTCTTTCTCCTTATAAAGGATAGGATTAAGACCTATCCTGATTCACTTGGGCCACACTTTAATTGAATTAACCTAATCAAAATGTCCTGTTTATGGACTTGCCATGTGACCCAGAAATACCATTACTAGCTATATGTCCAGAAGAGCTGCAAGCAGAGACACAAGCAGACATCTGCACACTGATGTTCATAGAGACATTATTCACAATTGCCAAAAGTTGGAAAAAATCCAGGTGTTCATCAAATGAAGAGTGGATAAACAAATTCTGGTGTATACACACAATGGACTATTATGCAGTGGTAAGAAGAAATGAAGTCGTGAAGCATATGACAACTTGGATGAACCAGGAGGACATTATGTTGAGTGAAGAAAGACACAAAAGGACAAATGCTGTATGATTGTACTATTATGAACTAAATATATTGTGTAAATTCATGGAGTTAATAATTAGAATATAAGTCACCAGAAAATAGGAGAGTAGAGAATGGAAAGCTGAGGGTTAATCTGTGCAGAATTGGCAAAAATGTTCTTTCTAAATCTGTGCAAATGGATAGAAATGGTTTAAGTACATCGTGGTGTTTGTAACTAGCAGAGCTATTATATGGGCATGACAGTGGTAGAAATGGAAAGTCAAACTCTAAGGTCATGTATATTACTAGAAGGAAAAATAAAAATTATAGGATGGGACTGTATAAGCATAGAGAGATTGAGAGGTGATAAGTTTTGTTTGTTCTTTGTTTATTATTATTACTATTGGAATAATGAAAGTGTTCTATGAATGAATGAAGTGTTGAATGCACAAATATGTGATTACACTGAATACCATTGATTGTATACTTTGGGTGGATTTATGCTTTATTAATATGTATCAATGAAATTGATTTGCTAAAAAATAATGCACTTCAGAATTTGCACTAAAAGCATAATAGTCCACTTCTTCCCAAAACAAAATGCTAAATTGACAGTCTGAAAAGAAAAGTCCTGTTTACAATAGATTCACAGCCATGGGAATGGATTACACTTAAGAACATGTTTCTCTGGTGTACATAGCTCTAAGCCACCAGAGATGGACAGATTCCAAAAAACAAGCAAGCAACCTATAATGATTCAAGAAGAAATAGAATACCTCAAAAGAGCAATGGCAATTAAAGAGACTGAAACAATAATCAAAAATTTCTCCAAAAATTAAAAGCTGGGACCCAGATGGCTTCACTGTTGAATTTTACCCACCATTCCAAGAGGAAGTAACACAACTCCTGCTCAAATATTTCTAAAAATTTGAAGAGGAGAGATCACTTCCTAACTTAATCTATGAGGCCAATATCACCCTAATATGAAAACCAGATAAAGAAAACATAAGAAAAGGAAATTACAGACAATATCCCTTGTGAATATGGATGTAAATATCCTCAGTAACATACATGCAGACAGAATCCAACAACACACTTAAAGAATTATACACATGACCAAGTGGCATTTATCCAAGGATTGCAAGGGTGGTTAATATAAGAAAATCAATTAGTATAATATACCACATTAATACAATGAAGGAAAAGAGCCACATTACCATTTCAACTGATGTAGAAATGGCATTTGAGAAAATCTGGCTCCCTTCTTGATAAAAACACTGAGAAAATAGTATAGAATAAAACGTCCTCAAGTTGCTAAAGGGCATAAAAGAAAAACCCACAGCTACCACTATACTTATAGTGAAAGACTATAAGCTTTCTCTCTAAGATCAGAAACCAGACAAGGATATCCATTAGCCAGAAGCACAAGCAACAAAAGGAAAATTAGATAAATGGGATTTCATCATAATTAAAAACCCTTGTGCATCAAAGGAATTTATTATGAACTTACAAAGATAACCTACGGAATGGCAAAAAATATGCAGAAACCACATATGTGGAAAGGGTTTAATAACAAGAATATATAAAGAAATGTTACCAGTCAACAACAAAATGGAAAACAACCCAATTTTTAAATGAGCAAAAGACTTGAACAGGCATTCTTTATCCAGAGAAAATATGCAAATGGCCAAAAAGCACAGGAGGCGGTGCTCAACATCATTAACTGTTAGGGAAATGCAAATCAAAACCACAATGACATCATTTCACACCCAATACATGGGCAACTATTAAAAAATAATGGAAAATAACAAGTGTTGGAGAGAATGTAGAGAAATATAACAGTTGTTATTCTTGGGGAGAAAGTAAAATGGTGCAGCTGCTATGGAAAACTATTTTAACAGTTACTCAGAAAACCAAATATAGAATTTCCCTAGGACCTGATAATTGCACTTTCAATTATATACCCAAAAAGTTTGAAAGAAGGGATTCAAACAGATATTTGCATACCAATGTTCAAAATGGTATTATTCACAATTGCCAATAAATGGAAGCAACCCAAGTGCCCATCAACAGATGAATATAGAAACACAATGAAGTTTATACACAGATTAAATAATAATCAGTCATAGAAAGGAATGAAGTTCTGGTAAATATAGCACCATGGATGAATTTTGATGACAGTTTTGAGTGAAGTAAACTAGATATAGAAAGAATAATATTTCATGACCTCACTGATAGGAAATAATTAGAATACACAAATACATGGAGTTGGAAACTAGAAAACAGGTTACCAGGGAGGGGTGTGGAGAAGGGAAAGAGGAGTTAAGGCTTAATTGGTAAAGAATTTCTTTTTGGGGTGATAATTTTGGAAATGAATGATAGTGATGGTAACCCCACTGAATTATATATTTGAATGTGGTTAAAGGGGACATTTTAGGATATATACGTATATTTTTTGATGAACTATAAGAAAATTATTATTAAGAATTGTGGCACTCACTGGCTTTCCAGTAGAGGATGGCTGATTGGGGACAGGAGCCTGCCCAGGTGGTCTTTACTGGGAGCCTGGAGGATGGAAGTCTTGGGTACATCTATCTGGAGGAAACTGGATGGTGAGGTGGACTGCTCAACATAAAATTGTGAGTTCTTTATTCCCCAGCTGGAAACACAGGCAGCTAAACCCTGTGTGGGGGGCCGGCAGTCTGAGTCCTGCCGGTAGTCCGGTGAGGGGGAATAAACTCTGAGAGTGGGAAGTTTCTCACAAAGGGTGGAGAGGGGTTTCCTTTCTGTGGGTTTGGTTGCCAGGAACCCCTCGCAGTTTTTGGGAGTGAATTAGATGGGTGGAAGTGGTGCTGGGCTGAGGGGAGAGGTGAATCTGTGGTTCATGGCTAATTTACCTAACCAGGACACAGAGGTTAGGCTCAGAAGGGGCAGAGCCAGCAATTTTACTGCTCTGCACTGAGTAACAGTCTCAGCTCCCCTGGGGGGTGGGAGTCAGGCAGTGGGAAGTAATTGATAAGGTTCCATGAGCCTATTTGTGGTCCCCTCACAGGAGGGGGTGGTCCAGAAGAGGCATTCTTTTAGGACCCTTGTTTCATCAAAAAAGAAAAAGAGAGAGAGAGAGAAAAGTTTTGACTTGCTTTAATTGCTAAATTCTGCATCAAAGCCTGCAGAGCGAAGGCTGCAGTGTAATTGATTAATGAACACAGGCTGAGAGGCTCTACAAGGGTCCAAAAAGGAATGCTGTTCTCCCTTAGTTTGTTTGACTGCATGCTTGTGTGTTTGTTTGGTTCCTCTGTGTTTGTCGGTTTGTTGCTTTTCTTATCTCTACCCTCTGCTCATTTTTATTTTATTTTTTTAAATTAGGTGCTTATAGCTTTTTTCTTCATTGCTGGTCTTCTTCATCCTTGACTTTCCATTCTTTGTGTATAGTGACTGTGTCTACCAACACTATCTCTTCTCCTTCCTTCATCTTTCTACCTTCAACTTTCTGTTGTGGCTCTTAATTTCCACATTTTTTCATTTGTTCTCAACTTCACACTTGTCAACTTCTACCTTGTCTATTCTGTTCTCTTTTCTTTCTTTTTTTTCTATTAGCTTTTTTCTTTCAGCCTTTTCTTTATTAGTTTTCTCTGTCCTCATCATTCCGGGCTTCTAAAATATTCTATGTATTTTTCTCTATTTGATTCCACATTCCATTGTAGGCATTTTACCCCCCCCCCATTACTCTACACTGCCGACATGAGTTAAATAT
>PVKH010039060.1:0-11232 GCA_004027955.1 Chaetophractus vellerosus | reverse complement strand
CAGCCCCGGGAACAAAGGAATCCAGAAGCCTGAACCCTGGAGACGTAGGCAGCCATCTTCCTCCAACACGTGGACTTTGGTATGGGAAGAAACTTATGCTTTGTGGCCAAGTAACTGTAAGCTTCTACCCCAAATAAATACCCTTTATAAAGACCGACCAATCTTTGGTGTATTTCAAAAGGCACTTCTGTGGCTGACCGAAACAGTCTCCTTTGCTGAATCTTTTATCTTCCCAAGATCCTAGGGCTTAGTCCTAGACCACTTATTTCTCTGCTGACCCCCTCCCTAAATGATTTCATTTAGTTTTGAGGTTAGAATAGCATCTGTATATTGACAGCTCCCAAATAATATATCTCCAGCCTGGACCTCTTATATATCTAGCAGTCTCCTCGGACATTCCATTTGAGATGGTTGATAGGCATCTCAAACTTAACATGTCCAAAATCACATTCCTGATCTTGCTCTTCTGGCAGCCTTCCCCATCTCAGAAAACGGCAACTAGTTACTCAAGCCGAAAACCTGGCACTTGTCTTGACTCTCCTCTCTTCCTTTCATACCAGTATGTTCTAGTAGATATACTTTCAAAAAGATCCTGAATCCAACCACTTTTCAAAATGTCCTTCACTACCATCCTAATCAATCCACCATCTTCTCTTGTCTGGGTTATTAAAGTAGAATAACTCTTCTCCCTGTTTCTGCCCTTGCTCTCTTATAGTCAGTTCCCCATTCCAGCTTTCAGACTGAACTTCTTAAAAGGAAATTAAAATACTTTACTCTCTTTTGCTAAAACCTCCTCATGCTTCAGACTGTGTAAAAGCCAGCCATTATGGTGGCCCTTGAGGTCACATGGGTTCCTGCTGCCTCTCAGGCCTCAGCTACCACCACGCTCCCCGTTGCTTGTCCTCTTTGGCCACGCTGGCCCAGTTGGTGTAACTCCAAGATAGCCCACCTGTCACACACTTGGCTCAGAGTCTTTGCACATGCTGGTCTTTCTGCCCAGAATGTTCAGCCTCTAGTTAGCGATGTGGCCTGTTCCTTCACTTCCTTCAGGAAATCATTCAGATGTCACTTTGTCTATGAGACCTTCCCATGGACTCAGTAAAATACCATCCTCCCTCCCCCACACATACCCTCTTTCTCTTTACTCTGATTGATTTTTTCCTATATCACTTTATTGTAACTAGACAAATGTTTCTTGCTTATTTGTAAGTTCCAGAAGGACAGAGACTTGGTTAGCTGTCTTACTGTTCTGTCTCCAACAGTAAGACTACTGCTTAGAACATAGTAGGTACTCAATGAATATTTGAATGAATGAAGTTTCAGCTCTTGAATTTCTGTTTAGGTTAAGGTTAGATATATATGCAGGAGGCATCCAGACTGTGATACAGTATATGCATTGCCTATAGAATTTGTGCTTTCTTGTAGGCAGTGGGAAGCTGAGGGTTTTATTATGTTTTTTAAAATCAGGAACTTGAAGTTTTAAAGGTTGCTCTAGTGCTTAACCTTTTTTTTCTTTGGGCCCTTTACTAAGTCCACACTATACTGTGTATTATTTGATAAATATATCACACCTGTACCAGCATGTTCCCACAAGAATAATGTATTTTTGAATTTCAGTTCAAGCTCAT
The DNA here is from genome assembly GCA_004027955.1 of Chaetophractus vellerosus. Lineage (NCBI taxonomy): Eukaryota > Metazoa > Chordata > Mammalia > Cingulata > Chlamyphoridae > Chaetophractus > Chaetophractus vellerosus. Next base: position 9,604 of record PVKH010039060.1, on the reverse strand, counting down.
GGACCGCTTGTTAAGAACACCTGCTCTAGTGGCAGTGTGTGGAGAGGGGGAGGCTAGAAGCCAAAGAAACCAGTTAGAAGGCTAGTGTACATGATGAAAGTATGAACTAAGGTGGCAACAGTAGGGGCTAGGAGTGGTAGGTGGCCTTCTGATCATAGCATGACCCAGCGACAGTGATGCCACTTCTGTCTGCTGGGCCTGCCACCATGTCTAAAGAGCCTGTTGGATTTGAAGTCTTTGGACAAAATTAGAACCCAGTAAACATATGTTCTTAGAGAATATCAGAATGTGGGCTTATATGAAAAGAGAAAAGTAGTGATTTATCTGGCATGCAGACCCGCCCTTCTCCAGAGGTTGGCTTGGTTGATGCCCGCTACCTCCTTCAACATGGCCCACCAGACCCTGGGCAAACTTTAATTTGTAGGCCTGGTCTGGTACTCAATTCCAGATTCCCATGTGCCTAACAAGGTCATGGAATTAGTAGGAGTGAACCGAGTTGGACTCAGGCTTTTGTAGGTTTAAAGACTACTAGCATCGCCACTTATTAGCTGTGTGACTTGAGCAGTGTACCTAGCCTTTATAATCCATAATTTCCTTTTTTGCAAAATATAGATAATACCTACTTCATCACAGGGTTAGGAGGATTAACTAAACATAACTAAAATGCCTAATTCCGAGTTGTTACTTAGTAAATGGTAGCTGTGTCTCATAGGATCGCTGTATAAAAGAAATGGGGATTGGGAAAAAAATCTAAACTTTAAAAGACAGTTGAGCAATTATTTTTAATATGTCATTTAACCAACACTGATGCACTGTTATCACATGAAGGTCTGATGGTAGCTATATAATACTTTGAGTTCTGACTTGCCTAAGTGTTTTATATGTTTTAATATATTTAATTCTGCCATGTTAGGGAGATAATTTATTAATCCCCATTTTTATGGATGAAGAGATATTCAAACACAGGAAGATGAAGCATCTTGTCCATGTCACAAAGCTGCTGAGTGATAGGAACTTGGAATCTAATGGAGAAATTGGTCTTAATAGAAATTAAATGTCATCAGAGTAATGGGATTGCACATTTTAATTTTATTTTTGCTTTTTTGTATTTTCTAATTTTCTGGGTGAGAATTTTATTTGTATAATTTTTTAAAAGTTGAAATGATAGAGGGTTGGATGTTTAGATAAATCATGTAATAGTTAGCATGTCTTTTGAACCTTTGTGCCAAACATGAAATCATGTAATAGCTAGCATGTCTTTTGAACCTTTGTGCCAAACATGAAAACTATAGCTTCTTTGTTTCCATATTTGCTTTTCTCTCCAGTAATCGAATTTAAGTTGTTATAGGCATGAACAGAGTGTAAAAGTTTAAATATGACTAATCTAAATGTAGGAACTTTTTTTTATGTATATATAACTTGGACTGTGTATTTGAAATTCATTTATTTCAGTTCACAATCTGTTTTAGATAATTTCTGCATATCTTTCTCACATTGAGGCACAGGTGAATAAACACGAATTAATCGATGTTTGAAAATTAGGTTTTCAAAGATTAAATCTGGTTTTAGAAATTTAAGCTATCCTTCGTTTAAAATGATTTTACTTAGGATAATACGCATTTCAAAGATAATGGAATAAGATGAAAATGTGTTGATTACAGACGTGTCAGCAGATTTCGCGGGTCATCAGTACATTGGTTTTTATAGAGTCTGCAAAGTTGTTTTAGGTATATGGCAAATAATTTATTCTAATTTTTTGTAAAGTCAACTTTATTAAAGAATAACAACATACAATAAAAATTTAAGGACAAATTTGATGAGTTTTGGTAAATGGAACCACCAGCAGTCAGAAGCCAGATCATTTTTATAACCCCAAAAGTTCCCTCTTGCTTCTTTGTAGTCGAACCTTAAGCTCCTGACAACCACTGAATTACTTTCCTTAACCATAAGTTCACATGCTTTTTTTGTGTTTGGTTTCTTTCACTTAGCATATAATGCTTTTGAAATCCATCTGTGTCTTTGCATCTGTCATACTATTGCTGGGTAGTATGTTTATCCATTTACCTACAAATGGACATTAGTGTTGTTCCCAGGTTTTGGCTATTATGAATATCATTCTTCTTCTTATTATTATTATTAACAGTCAAACACAAATTTTGTTATAACATTTGGTTTTATTTCTCTTGATTAAATTCCTAAGAGTGGGATTGCTGGGTCTTATGGTAGGTGTAGGTTTAACTTTCTATGAAACTGCCCAACAGTTTGCATTCCAAACAGCCATGTGTGAGAGTTCCAGTTACTCCACATCATCACCAACTCTTAATTTTGTCTTTCTAACTTTAGCCACTCTAGTAGCAATACCTAATTAAGACTTGAATTTGCATTTCCTTAGTGAGAACATTTTTTCATGTGTTATTTACTATTATTTATCTCTTCTGTGGTAAACCATTTGTTCAAATTTTTTGCCCATTTTAAAATTGGGTTATTTGTCTTTTTATTATCAAATTGTATCTTTTCTTTATGTGTTCTGGAAAAAAATCTTTTATCAGTGTTTTAGTCTGCTAAGGCTACTAATATAAATTACCAGAAATGGGTTGGCTTTTAAAATGGGGATTTATCCGGGTACAAGCTTACAGTTCCAAGGTTGCAAAAATGACCAAATCAAAGTATCATCAGAGATACTTTCTCACTAGAGGTTGGTTGCTGGCAGATCCTGGACTCCTGCCATGTGACAAGGCAAGATGGGGGCTGATCTCTGGAATCCTCGCTCTCACATGGCATGATCAAAATGGTGGCTACCCTTTTCTGTGTGTTTCTGCTTCCCGGGAAGAGACCCAGCCTGGATCATGCCTCACTGATGTAGTCCAATCCAAGGCCTTAAAGGGATCTAATAAAAAAGTGATCTAATCAAATGGTTCTTTATCTGAATATAGCCAAAAGGCTCCACATACTGTAGGCTTCCATGCACAGTAAGGTTAGCTTAAGCACATAATTTTCTGGGATCCACAATAGACTCAAATCAGGACAATCCAGGTTTATGTTTTGCAAATATTTTCTGCCAATACGTGACTTGCCTTTTCATTTTCTTAAGTGTCTTTTGAAGAGCAAATGTTTTGTATTTCGATTAAGTCCTCTTTATCAATTTTTTCTTGTATAGTTTATACATTTTGAGTCCTAAGAAATCATTGACTAATCCAAGATTACAAAGATTTCTTCCTACATTTTCTTCTAGAAGTTTTGTATTTTAGGTTTTATATTTCGGTCTGTGATACATTTCCATATAAATTTTTTGTGAATGGTTTAAGGATCAAGGTTCTTTTTTTTTCCCCCTTTCTTTTTTTAAGTAAGGATTTCCGTTCCAGTATTGTTTATTTATTGAAAAGGCTATCCTTTCTTATTGAATTGCCTTGGTATCTTTGTTTGAAAGTCAGTTGATCATATATGTAGGGATCTATTTCTGAACTCTCTATTGTTCCATTGATCTATGTCTTTCCTTATATCATTACAACACTATCATAAATCTTTTCCAAAAATGTTCAGATTTTCAGTTTCTACTAAATTGATACATTGGAGCTATAGGTCAAGTTGGAGAGCATTGACAACTTAACAATGTTGGGTCGTCTGTGCCATGACCATAGGATATCTCTCCATTTTTTTAGAACTTCTTTAATTTCTCTCAGCAACATTTTGTATATTTCAGTGTGTAATATAGGCCATGCACTCATTTTGTCAAGTTTAACCATAAAGGTTTCATATTTTTGTTGCTATTGTAAATGGTATTATTTTCATTTTGGTTTCTAATTATTCACTACTAATAGAAATAAAAATGATTTTTATATATTAACCTGATACCCAGCAAAACTTTCAAACTCATTTATCAGGTTTTTATTTTATTTTTTCACCCTTCTTAGCATTTTCTACTCAGAGGCTCATGCCAATTGCAAGTGAAGACAGTTTTACCCATTCTTTCCAATGTGTCTATCTTTCAGTTTTTTACTCACTTTATTGCACTGGGTACTTGAAAGGAAAGTTGAAAGGAAGTCCTGAGAGCAGACCTTATAGGTTTTTTGTAGACATCCTTTATCGTGTTGAGGAAGATAAGTTCCCTTCTTTCCTATTTTGCTGATATTTTCTTTTTTTTTTTAATCAGGAATGGACATTGTATTTTTTTCAAATGCTTTTTCTATATCAAAATGATCATGTGATTTTTCTTTAATATGGTAAATTCAATTAATTGATTTTTGATAGTTTATATCAACCCTGCATTCCTTGGATAAACCGTGGACTTGATGTTTTATGCTTTTTATATATTGCTGGATTTGATTTTCTAAATATTTAAGAAAACAAATCTACATTCATGAGGAATATCTGTGGTTTTTCTTTTCTTAAATATCTTTGGTTTTGTTAGCAGGGTATCGAAGGCCTTATCAATTCAGATGGGACGTAGTTCCTTTTCTTTTATTTTTTGGAAGAATTTATATAGAGCTTATTTGTTTTTTTTTTATCGCTGTATGACAAACTACAACAAACTTACCAGCCCCTGGTAACCTTTTTTCTTTGTTGCTTGTGTGTTGAGTGTAAAGTCTAAGAAACCATTGCCTAATACCAGATCCTGAAGGTGCTTCCCTACATTTTCTTTTAAGAGTTTTATAGTCCTGCATCTTATATTTTGGTCTTTGATCCATTTGAAGTTAATTTTTTATACAATGTGAGGTAGGAGTCGTCCTCTGTTTCTTTCTTTTCTTTTTTCTTTTTTTTTTTTTTTTTACAATTTTTAAACATTTTGTATTTTTTTTTATATCAATGTTACAAGGTACTCCATTAACACAAGATAATAACTATAATAACAGTAATTCTGCTTTGGTCCATGGTTACCCTGCCCCCTTATTTTTGTTCATTCTTCTATCTTGAGGGATTTGGGATGATGTCCACTATGACTGCTTCACGCTGAGAGGGGACTTAGATATTATAGGTCAGAGGAAAGGAATTGTTTTGCTTGCATTTGAGATACTCCTTGTTTTGGGCATGGGATTTGTCCAACATCATCATTTTGTTAGTTGGCTAGGAAAGCCTGAAGAACAGGAGAGTAAGAGTTGACCACAACTCTGCTAGGTTTCAGGGCTTCACAGCATATGAACAATCTGAATATTTAAGTCTCTGAGAGGTATATTTAATAGATACATTGAAAATTATCAGTTTAAATAAAAGGAGTAGAAGAGTTATGATTAGGGGAATTAAAAATAAGTATAAAACGATGTTATATTGGGGAAATAAATTTTCATATAATCCCAAATAGGGCCCACCAAGGGCTGTTTGATTTCTTTAGGCCGTGTGGCTTGCCACTGGCGTCTGGACATCCCTAGAGCTCATGGGAGCACTTTTGTTTTTCAGGCTTTGTTTACTGTGCCAGTTCATCAGATCCACATAAGCGTAACCTCCAGAATGACCTCCTGACTCCTCCTGAAATCTCTTAGCCATAAAAACTTTTATTTTCTCTTTCCTCTTTTTGGTCCAGGTCTTTTCCCAAATGAATAGCTGACTAATACTTGGTAATGATACCTCGGTACCAGGGAGGCTCCTCCCTGAGAGTCAAGTCCCACATCAGGGGGATGGTAGTGAATTTATTTTCAGAGTTTGACTTAGCGAGAGGCCACATTTGAGTAGCAAGGAGGTTTTCAGGAGGTAACTCTTAGGCATTAATTATAGTTATAGTTAAGTTTCATTACTACAGGAGTAAGATTCATAAATACAAGCATTAAGATCAAGGACTTGGCATATTGGCCTGTGTTTTGTTTTTTTGTGGGTTTTTTATTTTTTATTTTTAATGAGGTGAGGTTTATATATTTGAGAGATTTTTGCCATCTTACTTGAGAAAGTAGCAGGGCTTCCCCAGGATGGAAGTTTAATATTTTGTTATCCACTGTGTGGGCCTCTGTCTATTCAGAGAACATACCTATGGTAATAAGAATACATTTATATCCCATATAAGTATGCTTTAGGTACATTTTCCCCCCATATACCACCCCAAAATCAATACCCTGTACTAGTAGTGACATACCTTTGTTGTAGCTCCTGAAAGAACTTTCTTATATTTGCATTATTAACCACTGTCTTTGGCCATGCCTGAGTTCACTGTGTTATACAGTCCTCTGTTTTTTCCTTCTAGTAACATGTATGACCCAAAACATTGTCTTTCCACACACTTCAGCACTGCTAATTATACTCACTTCGCTGCACCACCAGCATCTCCATCCATTTCCTAGCCATTATAATCAACCTAACTATAAATTCTGCACAGATTAAGCTTAGGCTCACCATTCTCTACTACCATTCTATCTCCTGGTAACCTATCTTCCACTCTGTACCTCCATGAGTCACTCACTCTACCTCTATGAGTTCATCCATATCAGTGAGATCATGCAATATTTGTTCTTTGGTTTCTGACTTATTTCATTCAACATAAGGTCCTCGAGGTTCATCCATGTTGTTGCATGTGTCAGTACTTCATACCTTCTTACAGCTGAATAATATTCTGCCTGTTTTAGTTTGCCACAGGGCTGCCAATGTAAATTACCAGAAATGGGTTGGCTTTTATTTATTTATTTATTTATTTTATTTATTTATGGCAATTTGCATTAAAAATTTTTTTTAATTTAATTTTTTTACTTGTATCTTTATTGTTTTTTAAAATGTATGCTTTATTAATATGTATCAGTAAGACTCATTTGTAAAAAAAAGATTTTATTGTTTTTTTAAAACAATTTATTGAAGTATATCATTCATACATGAACATACATAAACTATAAGTGTTCAAGTAAGCATCGTGAACTTACAAAACAAACATGCAAAACATCATACAAGGCTCCCACACATCACCCCCCACAAACATTCTGCATTGTTGTGAAACATTTGTTAACAAATCATGAAAGAGCATTGTCAAAGTATTACTACTAACTATAGTCTGTATCTTCCTCCCCTATACTTTTTTTTAAAGGATTTATTTATTTACTTTTATCCATTTTTACCCGCCCCCTCTGTTTTTGCTGTTTCTTTTTCCATTCGCTGGGTGACTCTGTGTCCATTTCCTGCCCTCTCTTCTCATCCTTCTCCTCCTGTCTTCACTGGGATTTGATCCTCGGACTCTCTGATGTGGGAGAGAGGCATCCTACCGCCTGCACCACCTTACTTCTTGGTTTTTCGGTGCACCTTGTCTTGGCACTCCCTTGCGTCACTCTCCTGTTACGTCATCATCTTGCTGCGTGGCTTGCGGGGACTTGTGGCTCACGTGCCTTCTATATTTTTCTTTTTTAAATTTTTCCCATGAGGTCCCAGGGATCGAACCCAGGTCCCTCCATATGGGAAACGGACACCCAGCCACCCAAACCACATCCATCCCCCTGTTATATCCCTTAAGGTTGACCAGAGATACCCAAAATTACAGTCTTTTCTCATTCAGGATGGTCATACAATAAATCAGGCTTAGTTTATCATCAGCATTCCAAAAACCAGACCTAGGGAGAAAAACTAGGTCTGGGGACACATGCATGGTTTCTAATATAGCGAATGTTTAGCCTACCCTGATTATCACAAAATCACGACAGCGAGAATATTCGCATTGGGTTGGCTTTTATAAAGGGAATTTTATTGAGGGTAAAAGCTTACAGTTCCGAGGCTGTGAAATGTCCGAATCCAAGGCATTAGCGGGGGTGCTTTCTCACCAAATTAGCTCCTGGTGATCCTGGCATCCTGCCACATGGCAAGACAAGATGACTGCTGATCTCTGCCGAGTTTCCTGCATTGCCCTCCAGAATCTACTGTCTTCTGTAGTTCAGCTGTGGGCAACCAGGCATAGGGCTTGTCTCTTTCTGAGACTTCTCTCAGTTTTGGCTGCTCTGCTTTCTTCCTGAGTTCAGCTGTGGGATATCAGACATATGGCTTGTCTCTTCAGCCTTGAGCTGCTCCATGGGCCCAGACTTTTGGCGGGCTTCATGCTTAAACTTTGGCTGCCAGCAGTCCTTGAGTGCTCTTGTACATTGCAGGATCAAAAAACCCAGTAGGAGGGCGGAGATTCAACCTGAGTCACACCTCACTTTGTAGTCCAATCAACAGCCTCCTCCCTCCCCCGCCCCACCCCAGGAACAGATTAGTTCAGAAAGAAAATCTTTTTCTTTTGGGGATTCATAAAAGAACTTCAAACTGTCATACCATCGTATGTTTATATCACATTTTGTTTATGCATTCATCTGTTGATGGACACTTGGATTGTTTCCGTCTTTTGGCTATTGTGAATAATGCCACTATGAACATTGGTGTACAAATGTTTGTTTGCATCCCTGCTTTCAGTTCTTCTGGTATATACCTAGTAGCAGAATTGCTGGATCATATGGCAGTTCTACATTTAGCTTCCTGAGGAACCACCAAACTGTCCTCCACAGTGGCTCCACCGTTCTACATTCCCACCAGCAGTGAAGGAGTGTTCCTCTTTCTCCAAATTCTCTCCAACACTTGTAGTTTTCTGTTTCTCTCCCCCCCCCCCATAACAGCCAGTCTAGGAGGTGTGAAATATCTCGTTGTAATTTTGATTTGCATTTTCTAATAGCTAATGATGTTGAGCATCTTTTCACGTATTTTTTAGCCATCTGTATTTCCTCTTTGGAAAAGTGTTGAAGTCTTTTGCCCATTTTTAAATTGTGTTGTTTGTCCTCTTATTATTGAGTTGTAGGATTTCTTTATATATGCTGGATAGTAGATCCTTATTAGATACGTGGTTTCCAAATATTTTCTCCTATTGAGTAGGATGTCTTCACTTTCTTGACAGACTCCTTTGAAGCACAAAAGTTTTGAATTTTGAGAAGGTCCCATTTATCTATTTTTTCCTTTCATTGCATGTGCATTGGGTGTAAAGCTCGTGAAACCATTGCCTATTATGAGATTTCATAGATGCTTCCCTACATTATGTTCTAGGAGTTTTATGGTCCTGGATCTTATATTTAGGTCTTTGAGCCATCTTGAGTTATTTTTTGTATAGGGTGTGAGATAGGGATTCTCTTTCATTCTTTTGGATATAGATATCCAATTCTCCCAGCACCATTTGTTGAAGAGACTGTTCTTTTTCAGTGAGTGGACTTGGCAGCTTTGTCAAGTATCATTTGGCCGTAGAGGTACAGGTCTATTTTTGGAATCTCAGTTTACTTCCATTGGTCAGTATGTCTATCCTTGTGCCAATATCATGCAGCTTTGACCACTGTAGCTTTGTAATAAAGTTTCAAGTCAGGTAGTGTGAGCCCTCTAACTTCAGTCTTCTTTTTCAAGATGTTTTTGGCTATTTGGAGCCCCTTACCCTTCAAAATACATTTGATAATTGGCTTTTCCATTTCTGCAAAAAAAAAAAAAAAAATTGCTGTTGGAATTTTTATTCAATTGCACTGATTCTGTAGGTCAATTTGGGTAGAATTGAATCTTGACACAGTTACTTAGATCTTTGATTTCTTTTAGCAGTGTTTTGTAGTTTCCTGTGTACAAGGCCTTTATGTCCTCAGTTAAATTTATCCCTACATATTTGATTCTTTCAGTTGCCGTTGTAAAGGGAATTTTTTTTCTTGGT